>CANSZD010002389.1:0-142457 GCA_947648045.1 Beta corolliflora
GAATGTTATTGATAGATGTATTTTGCATATGCCTTTTCTCTTGAACATTTTCTGTACTGCTTCTTGACCATATGTCTTTTGTCTTGAACATTTTCCTTACTGCTTCTCTGGTCAAGATTCAAGATATAAAAGCTATATTTTATGATTTTTTGTTTTTGTTTTTGGGATAATAGTTTACTGATTCTGGATGCAGACAATGTATCTAGTGTTAGTCGAGAAGTCTGGTGCAGAGGATGGGCTCTCATCCGTGGAGATAATGTTCTATAATAGTTTCTTGTCACTCCCAGGCCCCAGCTCTTCTGTTACTCATTGTAGGAACAAGGGAGGTTCCTGATTCCTTATCTTTGTTATTTGCCAAGGTAAGGATCTTTCTGAGTCCTTGTGTTAGAAGTTTACTTTGTTCTTCAAGAGCCAGTTCAGTATGGAGATTGATAGATCAGAAATGGATAATTAAAAATCAGAAACACTTTTGAGTTGGACTCCACTAATCATTAATCTCTATCTCTAGTGGGTAGATTACCCACTAATATTCCGTTCAGTATCATGACACCAGTGAAGTGAGTGCTCTTTTGAACATCAGACAGTAAATGTGAATTGGGGCGGGGATGCATCATTACTATAGCAAAAATTCTGAATGGAGACTTGTCCAAACGGAAAGAAGATGTGTGATCCAGACCAAATGGATTGACCAAAATGCCTTCACATGTTTGCCGGAGAACAGCTCTCCAAATAGCCTGATTGGGTCTGTTGGTAGCAAGAACTCTTTTACTATCTTATGAACTGCTGCACAATCAGTGAGTCCCTATTATGCAAGTCATGAGTTATGCTCCTTCCTAGGTTGAATTTATGGTATACATTCCTGTGTTTCTGGGTAATGTTATTTCTTATTTGTATACATGATTTTATTATCTATAAGATAGTCAGCGATTATTCATATATTATTTTATTTATTTATTTTGAATGACAGAGTTCTTCTCTATCATTTGTGGCGATCCTTGCTGCTTCTCTAATCATGGGCATTGCTCTCAACTTCACCATGTTCTTGTGTACGATAGTCAACTCTGCTTTAACAACAACTATTGTCGGAGTTTTGAAAGGTGTTGGATCCACGGTATGCATAACTCTTGGCTTTGTCATTATAAATAAGTTAAGAACAACATTAGTAACTAACTTCGTTCTCGGCTGCTCAGACCCTTGGATTTGTCTTGCTGGGAGGAGTAGAAGTGCATGCTCTGAATGTGACAGGACTGGTAATCAACACTGCGGGAGGTGTCTGGTATTCTTATGCCAAGTACCAGGAGAAGAAGAAGAAGCTACCTAAAACACCTCCTGATGTCGAGGCACATCTAAAATAATCGGATTCACAGCTTATTCTTTTTCTGCTATCTTTCATTCTCATTCTAATTTTTGGGTACAAACGGTTGGGCGTAAGCAAGTCTTGGCGTCCATTATTACTTTCGTTGATGTATACTTCTTCATATGAACCTCAGAATTGGAGACATATCTGTTATACTCATTATTCAGAACAAGATATAAAAATCATACTCGTATACGTGTTCTTAAGTTAACTGGAAACAGAGAAATTTGGATAAGCCTCCATGTTTGACAACTTGAATGGCAAAGATCAATCTTTTCCCGACATTCTTGAATTGAATTGAATTCTTAAATAGTATATATGGAATAAAAAAAAGAACATGTGAAGATTAAGATAGCATAATGCTAATGGTTCTTGATTTAGGATGATCTTAACAGCAGACATGTTAACAATGCATCCAGATGCCCGGCAGCAAAAAATTTACAAAATCAGACTGCGAATAGAAAAGGTTTGTGAATGGGTAGTTCAGAATACAACAATGTTAAATCTTTGATCCTGACACGATTGGTTCGGATGCATGAATCAATTTTTTTTTTTTTAATCTTCGATCACACCTACATAGATTATCAGCTAAGTGTTATCTTCTCCTATAAAACTATTTCATATCACTCTTAAAGCCCTTCAACTAAAGTCATTATAGATACTTCAGGATGTTATTTTGTACATAAGGTTGTCAAATAGCAGTATGTTTCCTTCAATTAAGATTACTCACTAAAAGTTTCTGTCAAAATCACAAATTTGATTTACAATCTGCACAAGCCAATGTAAATGTACAATTAGTCAGGTAACATATCACCCAAAAAAGGAGGGGTAAAAGTAAACAATTCTACACATTTGCACAGTAAGGCGCAGTAACCTATGTTTTTTTTTTATCTGATTACTAGTATTCAAGGTTCAGGTTCAGCAAAGAAGTCAGGATCTTGAGGCTTCATCATCTTAGGCAACTCAATTTCCCTACCCCTTTGGGCACCTTTTCGTGCATTTCCTGCAAATCGTTTCGCCAAAAGAGTGACTCCAAGCTGTTGGATAGCCTGAGTTGAAGCTTCTCCAGTTCCACCATTATTGCTGTCCTGATCAACATTTTCATAATGGGAAAATGAACTCGACTCAGTAAAAGAACTAGAGAACGACTCTCTTGAGCTCAGACTTTGTGACATCTTTCTTTTCTTAAATCGTCTCCAACCAGCTTGAATAAAGCAGGCTCCCCATGTTCGCCAATGATGAGAATAGTACCGGAAAGTGTGCTGTAGCTTTTTACTATGCAAACGCCTAAACTGGTTTGCTACAAATCTGAGGTCCTCAGCTTGTAATGAAAAAGCTTCTACTTCCTCTTGTGCTCTCACTGTTCTTGTGGAAGATGGAAAACTAGCAGCATTTGGAAGTAAAGCCCAAGCAAGAAGCTCTTCACCACAGAAGTCTCCTGGTCTTAATATGATTGAATTGAAAAAACCTGACCGTCCTCCATTTGTGGTTGAGCTGTCTAGTTTCCCTCTTATTATAAAGAGCATTTCTGTAACTGGATCACCCTCTCGAACAATGAATGTGCCTGCTGTATTTAGCGAAGATCTCAGCCTCTCACATATGGCATCCAGTAGTTGATTATCCATTTGAGCGAAGAAAGGGACCTGCAAATCACAGAACTGCTTTTTCAGTATGTGACACATATTTTCAGCTGTCATCTTTCACTATTAACACGACTAGTATGGGTGCATTTACTACACCTTTATAAAAGAAGTTCCAGGGATTATCATATCTAATCAGGGCCAATCAGGTGTAAGCATAAGGTGAAATCAAGGTTAATCATGTACAATCAGGTCCATATGTTGGTTTGCAATTTCTTACAACCTAAACAATCTAGTTCAAGGGAAAATATGCTGCATAGAACTGAGAGATAAGAACTTACTCGTCGAACAAGATCCAAGCAAAGATGACTCTGGATATCACGGCGTAGATCCAATGGCAAGGACGTGAGGATTGCTTCTTCATTGACTCCTCGGGTTGCCAGCCATTTGTACTGAACAAACCGTCTCACTCTTTCTCGTAAGTGTGGAGGGAGCTGGCGATGTTTCATCCACTCCTCAGTGTCGCGCCTCCTCAGCCTCCATTCCTCAAGCCTTGAAGTGATCGATTGCAGATAGGTCTAAAAGTTTAAATTTGCAACATTCAGAGCATAAGCAACAGAAGCCCTCAAGCCACATATTATATCAGAGTGCCTCTTAGTTCAGTACATAGCTATATGAAGTCGTTGATCTTGATCTAGCATAAACATTCTTAAGTATCACCTATCAGTAAGGCAAAGTTATTTACCTGCATGTTACCGATTAAGAGAGCAAATAAAACCAGACCCACTATGGAAATGAGAATGCAAAATGAGCTTTCCCAGACGAATGTGCTTGTTTCTAAATTCTGACCATAGGAACTGCAAATATATGACAATAAGACATCATCAATATCACATAGAGGCGACCCATTTTTGTGAAAAGGTGGCATTAAACAGGATGTTGTAACTTGTAAGGCAAGCGTAAAACGAAGAGATGAATGCTTTGGTTGTCTTTTCATGTTTAGGAAAAAGCTCTTGAGCTAGGAAATTACCTCAACTGTTGTAATCCCCACCACAAACAATAGAAGTACTTGTCGATGAAATTCTCAGAGAATACATCTTTTGACATTGCGCTTAGAAAAATACCATATTCGAAAGTAGTATCCGGGTTGTTAGGATCACACGAGGAGAACAGTTGGGTGCTGTTTGCCCAAGCGATACGATCTGCATCATCTTTAGTACTACAATCCAAGTATCTGAGATGGCATGTGATAGGGGAAACTTCACTTCTGCAGGTCGAATTCCAACACGATGAAAATCTTTGGACAGACAGTAGATACCAAGCCGCCCCTAAAATCTACAGGATTGAAAGAAAGAATCCGAATCATTACACAACCATCCAAATAAGACATTCACTTTTTTCTAATTCAAGGTACTAAGACATATAGGATCAAATAATGTAATCCTTACATGACTAGCTAACATGTACAGAAGCAGATTATAGGCAGCTCCAGCCCAAGCTGTTTTGGTAACAACTCCAGCAGCTTTGATGATCTCTGTACTCAGGGGGAAGATGAGATATAACCTTGGAATATATTGGATGAAAACAATCAACTGAAGCGCATTATAGGTGCTTCTTGCATTAGAGAGCTTAATTGCTGGTATAATAAACCATATCACAATCTGCAACCAAATAATTCCAATTAAGTCTCTCATCTTCCAGTAAAGTCTGATTACTTCAATAAACATGCTTTTTAATCAAAGATAATCAACTTGGACAATCATAGAGACAAAATATTAATCTCCATATCATACATTATATTGACATCAATCAATAATCCAACCAAAAATTCAATTCAATTCAATTCAATTCTTGCCAAATATGACAAAACTCGTGTTATTTGGAGAACTGTTCTTCAGCGAACATATGAGGAGGGCACCACACCAAATTACTCCTCTCTGCTCACTAGAGAACGCGTTCTCCATTTAGCCTTTACTTGATATCAACTAAAGTACTAAACAGACAAAAAGTAGTTATATGAAGAATTCAGCTACCTGAGGAAGAGGCAATGCAGCAATAAGATCAATGAAGAAACCCGATTTGATATACCTCCTGGCAATCTGGTTCCTATCCCTAACAAGTTCACCTCTTCCAAACACCCGGGAACTGGGTGCCACGAAAGCTGTACGAAACCTTACAAGCACATGTAAGAAATAGAAGATATCGGCGAATGTTCGAAAGAAGGTAACAACAGCACCCAATGGTACATTCCTTGACATACAAAAGGAAGTATTGATTTTGTCTACTTGAGGAAGATAAAAGAATAAGGGATCAACAAAGAGTGCAATGAGACAAGCAACTAAAAATATACGGTTCCATTTTAACACCACTTCACTTGAGGGATCTAAGGTTCTCTTCCACCATTTTTCTTCTTCATGTTTCAAAGGTTTCCCACCATTTCTTGAGAATACTCTGAAAGTTAAAGTTGGCAGCTTTAAAGCTTCCCCTAATCTGTTGATGCCGCTTCCTAAACCCACACCACTGCTTAGTAATGGAGTGCTTTGTTTGTATGCAGGAGAGCTTGTATTTGATGCTTTTTCTGATGATAAATAATTATGATTGAAGGTCTGATTTCTATTTTCATAGAAGCTGCCAAATTAAATATAATGGATCATTATTGTTATTAATGTTATACTTCTTTAATTAGTAGGAATAGTTAAATTACAAGTAATCGACAGAAATTAATGGGATAGAACTTTTGATTACCTTACTTGCTTAAGCTTTTTGGGTTCCATATTTGTTTGATTTGATTATATGGATCAAATTCATGGAAACTTAAACCAACAAACAGAAGAGTTAATAGTAATACTCTGATGAGAGAACTTTGTTGAAGAAGAACAGAGTAAGTAACAAATTTTCCTTCATCTGGGAAGAAATTTTTTGGCAGAAAAAAGCCAAAAGAAAAAAAAAAGGGATCAAATGGATTTAAGTTAACAAGTATTGATTTGTTTTGATTTGGTATTTTGAATAAGTTGACTTTTCTCAAGAAAACAAAAGAACACCAAGCTAGGAGGAAGCTGGAATTGGTCAAGAAACAATAAACAAAAATAAAAAGGAAACAAAGATGACAAAAGAACAGCTAAGATGGTTGTTACTTGTTCTCGGTTGGTTGCTGAAGCTTGATGAAGGGTGGTGGGGAACCACTGGAGAGGACGTGAGAACCAATATGCTATGATTGACTAATACAATATATTAATACTGCTAGTATCAGCTAGTAGAGCATTAAACTACATTTAATACTCTCTCTTGGGCATAAATAGTCACATTGAATTTGATGCTGTAATTAGGGCGGTTCAAATCGCAACCAAAACTTTTTTTTCGCCGTTTGGGATAGTTTGCAGTTTCAAAATTGTGCGTTAATTTGCAGTTTCAAAATTGTGGGTTAGTTACTTAGTTTGATATTTCAAGTAAACAGTGGTTTGCGGTTTGAGTTGGGTTTGAATTTTTGTAAACCGAAACTGCACCATAAACCGCAAAAAAACACTTGACAAACTCACATGCATACGTTTATACGAGATAATACAGCTATACGAGTTAACACGAGTATTAGGTTAGGTCTTTGCACTCATCACTCATCACTCATCACTCATCAATCATCTAGTCATCTACTCCTCTTTGCAATCCCCTGCCTCCCTCACTTATGCTTCTCCAACCTCCACTCATTTGCTTTGTATTTATTATCTAGTTTTAGAGAATTATGTATTGGTTTATCAACAACTTTGTACCAATTTTCTTTTTTAATTTTTAGATTACAAAACTCATATCGCAGGGGGAAAATATGGTTAAACCGCAAACCGCACCGCACCAAACCGTTTTGCGTGGTCCGATTTAGGTTGGTTTGGATAAAAGTGCCGTTTGGATTCGAAATATGTCAAACCGTATATTTGCGGTTTGGTTTGGGTTACATCCTAAATCACACCAACCCAACCCACGAACAGTCCTAGCTGTAATAAGAAAGTAGTGTAACAAATACGAATTTAAGGACAGGGTACATACTATTTACTTTTAAAATGTAATTTTAGTGCTGATCAACTCTAATTAGATGTAAACATAAGATAAAATTACAAGTCCAATCTAATATGATAAATCCGATCTACATAGTTCGACTGAAGCATCCTAAATTATGGATCAAATAATTCTAATTTGTCAATATGTTGATTTTCCTTCCATCTGAACACTAAAGTTGTTTACACTAATTACGATCCAATTTATTACTCCTATACAAGACACTATGTGTGATTTTTTTATTGGACTAAGTACTTTATCTTTATTTGAAATTCTTAGTTGAATAATAGTATTTTTAATGTAGGACAAATTCACCTAAAATTTACTCTTTTCCTACCAAAGATACCACTAGCCAATGTTAGCGGAGCTATACATGATTCCAATCTGAGAGGAACAAAATCTTGCTCATATCAAGAACTAGCGGTATCAATGATGAGAATCGAGTTTGAGTTTAGCCGAGCTTACTCGAATGGAATTTTGACCGTTCTTTGACCGAGTCGAGTATTGACCGAAACGAGCTTTGACCGAAACGAGCTTTGACCGAGTAGATTTTGAGTAGCTTGCAAGTATCTCATGTTAAAGCAACAATAAGGTAGAAAAATTATGAATTTAGGTATTTTACTATTGATAATTGAGTATTCGAGTTTTTCACGATATTTCGAGTCGAGTATCGAGTTGCTCAACTCGACTCACCAACATCTTGAGTCGAGCTTTGACCGAGTTTTGACCGAGTCGATCTCGAGTAGTTCGTGAGAAACATGAGCTACTTTCTATTCAACATTAGTAACTTTTTAGATAATACTCCCTCTGTCCCATAATATAGTGCTTGTTTCCTTTTTGCATGGTCTCCAAGACATACATTTGACCTTCAGTATATTCAATTCCGTATTAATAAAAAAGATAAAGAGTAGATATTATGAAAGTACACTTTGAGACGAACCTAACAAGATATGAGTATGTTTTTTTGTATATTAATGATAATATTTGATCAAAAATTTTAAAGTTTGACCTTAAGAGAAAGAAACAAGGACTATATTATGGAAAGGAGAGAGTATTTGTATATCATTAGTTTTTTTTTGGTAGTACAACTTTTGTCAGTGATTGTGCAACATTTACTAATTTATTTAACAACACTAACTTAAATTCTTTTTAGAGTTTTTCTTCGAATTCTTCCCCTATAACTACCCTTTATCTAAAATATACGGTTTGCCCTATATGGATCACTTATATAATCATTCACAAAAAGTTAAATGAGACAGGTGCACTATAAATTATTGTTAGTTGCCTCCCTCACTTTTCGTCCTAAGTCACATATATACTCATATATAACTGAAAGTGAATCCTTTAAAGTAAAAAAAATGATCAATTTTGACCTAAAGAGTAACTCATTTGGACTTAAAAATGACTCATATTGACTAAAAATAAAGTGATCTTACAATAAATTTATTGCACACCCAGTTACACAATAGTTAAAATTTCTCCTAGTATTCGTGTGTATCTCTTTATAGAATAGAAGTATACTCTTCGATAAGTTTCAAACAATAAGCACATTGAAAGAACTCTAACCAAAATAACCTCCTGATGTGTCACTTTTATATATAGTTTTTAGATGCATTTTGATTGCATTTAGAACTCATTTTAGAGCATTTAGGTGTATAATGGCATGAATTACGTAAGTTGTGCTCTACTACTCCCCGTTTGCGTGTTTCGATGATTTTCAGGTTATTGTGATGCAAATTGATTATGATTATCTAAGATCAAGCCTATTAATCATTGAGGATGAAGATAGCTTGCACAAGGATCACAATGCATCCGTTTGGGACAATCTCGAGTTAGAATGAAGCAATTTAAGAGTTAGTGAAAGAAGTGCCAAAACTGACACATGTTCACTATTTTGATCATAACTTTTGATATAAAATTGATAATCAAGAAATTCTAGTTGGGTTGGAAACTAGACTTGAAGGGATTTCCAACGATAGGTCACACGCCCCAATTGGACTTCTGGTTCGAGAGATGCAGCCTTCGCAAGTTGATTCAAAATCGCAGTCAGAGCACAAGACTTGTTCGCCCGGTCAACCGGGCGAAAGAGGCACCAAAAATGTTTACGCGCCCGACCGGGCGGCCTTGCCCGGTTGATCGGGCGGAATCTCCCCTTTGCTCTTAAATTCAGAACACCGTCGCCCGACCGGGCGGTTTTTTCGGGAGCTTTAATTTTTGCCTTTTTTAGCCAGTTTTGTAAAAACTATAAATAGGTCTTCTCACTCTTACCATTGGACCTCTCCTTTTCACGTTATTTTAGCCTTAGGTTTTAGTTTAGTTTCTTCATCTTTTTCTCTCTTTAGTTTAAACCCTAGTTTTTCATGTTCTTCATTAATTCATTAGTTTTGTTATTTCATTCTCTCTCTTTTACTGATTTCTTTAATTATGCTTAAGTTTGTAGATTTATATTTTATTACTTATTTCATGATTGAGTAGTCTTATTTTCTAGGGTTTGGGAATCCATGTTTATATGATATGATTATTGAATTATATTTATTCATGGTTTGATTAGTCTTGATATTTCTAATTGATTAGTGTTTATATTATTAATCTTGCAATCTGATCAATTGTCTGATTAAATATTGCTAATATCGAGTCACAGATCGAGAGATAGTATTCTTTAGAGGCTTACCTACAATAAGAAAATCTGATTATGTTGAGCGACCGTACTAGCATATGTTGATTTGAGAGCGTTAATTAAGGCCCGACCGTAGGATTAACATGTGCTCTACATATCTGATTAATTGAACCATTAATGATATTATAGATTATAGTTATGAACATGGTGAACCATTGCCCTATATACTTTTTAGCGTGATTTTCGTAGTTTGATTAGTTTAGAACTTTAATTCATTATTCCTGATCTTGTTTAGTTTCTCCATACATTAGAAGCTAGATTAAAACAACCATCTCTCTGTGGATTCAACCCTATTTACCCTACTATATTGTTAGAAGGTTTTGCAGGAATTATTTTTGACAGGTTTACGACAGCCTATCACCTCCAAATTAAATACATCATCTATCTTTTTCATAAGTTGCAAGCACTCATATTTGGCAGAACCTAATTAAAAGTGTTTGATAAAGGCTTCCAAAAGCATTTATTTGTACTTTGTCCCACATTGGTCATGAAAAAGATGTTTTCTGTCCTAATATCCTTTCCTTCATCTACCCTTTTGAGTTGCTAGTATATGGTGATTTGTCCCACATTGGACATGAAGTTGTTGGGCAATGTAACACACACGTGTGCCGCCACCCGCCCGGACCAGGCCAGGGACTAGGATATAGGAATTAGAGCTGAGTTTCTTATTGTACTAGATTCCTTTGATCATTTTTAAGTGTGTAACGTATTCAAAACAAAACGGTTAGTTCTTCCTAACCTTTATTACCATTCTCCATTTCCAATACACTGAAATCACTATAGAGAGGATGTAAAGAATATTGAATTACAAAAGGAAAAAAGGGTATGTGAAACAAATTACTGGTCACTTGGAACCATCTCTGAAAACATCCTCTATGTTATGCGAAAATCCATTATGATGGGAAATCGACAACTTTTACTTATGAATTTTTCCTTTATTTTTTTTTAAATTAATTTGCATCATTTTGCTGTACTCAACTTAATATTGTCTTTTGTCTTCAACATTATAATATGTTAGCACCAAACAAATATAATAAATTGTTTAATACCCTTTAATGCAATACACCCTATATTTTGAATTTTAGAACCCTAAATTCATAAAAAAAGGGTGTTAAACAATTTATTATATTTGTTTGGTGCTAGCATTTTATAATGTTGAAGACAAAACACAATATTAAATTGTTTAATATACCCTTTAATGCATAACACCCTATATTAATTGTCTTTTGTCTTCAACATTATTAAATGTCTTATGCTAAATTCAATTTAACAATATCAACTAATTGTTTAATATCTATTGTTAAATTGAATTTAGCATAAGACATTTAATGCATAACACCCTACATTTTGAATTTTAAAAAATTAGTTAACGATTAAAATAGTTTATGCTTTGAATCAAAGGGGAGTGGGATTGTAATAGTTTACTTCTTTATCTACCAATTGTTTTTAACACGAAACTTTTCTATGGACTGAGAATACTTGAGCTGAATTTCTTCTCATTATCCTGTTACACAACACAATCAAGTTCTGACGAAAGGCAACAAAGATGGGAGAAATGGTCACATGTTCACTGCTTAGCTTTAAATGTCTCATGTACCTTCTAAAACATACATTCTTTAAATCTAGTTGTTAGAACATAAATTTTACCTAGGTTGTAACTTATACCTATGTCTAGATACATATACCCAAGTTTATGTAAGAGATTGTAGAAAACCCAACAACCCCTCCTATCTTCTCCTGAACTGGGCCAGGAGGGGAATAGACTAGAGGCAAAATAAGCCAGCCTCGTCATCAGAGGAATCATCAGAACAAAAAGTATGAGATACAACCAACTTTCCTTTACATTTTCCATGAACCGCATCAGGCATGCTATTGCCTTTTTTTAACATACTTAGCAGCATCATTAATAATCACCCCCTTACCAGTAGGGGTAGGAAGAATACCAGCAATAACAGATTTAGAGAGAAATTTCTTTGAAAATGGCTTAGCAACAGGGGCCTTGTTATGGTGTTTAGGCTTCACATGCACCACATTTGTTGTCTCAGCTGTGGATGCATGACTAGTGTGCCTAGTAGTCTTAGCAAGAACATCATACAATAATTTCTGTTTAGGGTTCTTGAGGAGTTGTATAGTTAATTCCTTTTTAGGGGAATTCAGCAAAGGACAGGCTTCAATTGCATGTTTAGAATCACCACAAAAGAGCAGCTAGAGGAAAAATCCTCGTACCATATAATAAAACCATGAATTAAATCACCAACCCTACTCACCTCATCAAATTCTAGCAAAGGATCCTAAATGTCAACTCTGACACAAGCTCTAGCAAAACGGATTTTTTTACGTAATAATGACCTTTGACCAAGCTTAATAAGAGCACCAATATCATTAAAAGCTAACAAATTAGCAATTGAATCAAAGTTCAATAATTCAGTGGGAAGCCTGAGAATCCTTACCCACAAATCCACCCACTTAATCTCTTCCATATATGGATCAAAGGAAGGCTTCCAGGGAGATAAAACAAAAAGATCACCCTGGATATGCTAGGGCCTTTCACTCCACACAAGAGCAAGGTCCTGAGGATAAGAAAAACGTAACAAGATCCATCCATTACCCATTTCCAGGTAATCTACATCTCCTTTATCAATCTTCCAGTCTGCCTTTGTTCTAACAATTATTGTATGCAAGTCCAAAGGCGCAGATAACATCTTACCAAGTAAACAGGACTTGGTAAGCTCAATAATATCCTTCTGAACTTGAGGCAAATTATCAAGCACAACAGCTTCAGGGTAACTAGGGGGATGAGGGTTATTTTGAGAGTTGAAACTAGCAGTAGGAGTCACTGAATTAGGAATAGGAGTTCTAGTTTCAAAATTAAGGTTTGCTAGCCATGCATCTTTGAAAGTAACAGACCGAACTATCTTAAATGAAAACGAAATTGAACAAAATTTAAGAGCTACCAAACAAGAATAGAGAGAAGAAGGGGAATGAAATTGTGAATGAAATAATATCACATGAGCATCCCTTTTATAGGAGTGTTTGCCTTGGATACGAGAATTACAGAGAGGAGCACCCCTCTCAGCCAATTGAATGAGCAATACCATCACATTAAATGCTTCGCCACGGAAATTCCAAAAATTACAATTTACACAAGCATGCTTTGACAGCACCTTAATTCGAAAATCCAGTGAGGTCGTAGCATCAACTACGAAAAAAATTCTAGCCTGACACAACACTCCAAAAACATAGAGATAACTCTCACTCACATTTAATGCTATCTCCAGAGAGACCCTAATTAACCCAACTGGCTCGTACTTATAAGAAGGAAACACGAAACCTTTAACCCAATTAAAATTTCTTTGGGAAGTTTGAAAGACAAAATCAGACTGAAAACCGGAAGAATTAACATAGCTTGGGGCAAAAGGGAAATAACTCATATAGCCATAGCCTTTTAATTGAATTGGGAAAAACTTACTTACCTCATAATTAAAGCTTAATAATGGGCTAAAATACAGAGGAATGAGAAAAAGAGAGCTTGCAGCAAAATTTTGGGAAGGATAGAGACTCAAGAGAGCTGGAATCACATTAAAGAGAAGCCAAATTAATTTGGGAAAAATTCTAGGATTAGGGGAATACTCACGAGCTGGGTTTTTTTTTCTAGAGTTTCTCTTTCTAAAACTTTATCTCTCATCCTTTTTGTGTTCATTAGTACAATTTGCACTTTGGTCACCTTAATCTCACTTTTCCCAAATTCCCTTGTTACAATCAAAATTACATTTAACAGTTTTTCGTATGTGCGGGCTTTTGAAACCATACATATATAAATACTAGCCTTATATACACGTGATGCATGTGAAAACATGTAGAATATTAAATTAATTGCTAATTACACCTAATAAAGTAGGGATTTTTGAATTTTTAATCAGTTTATCCACTAAATCAGGGATATTTAAATTTAAAAAAAAGTAGTTAAAAGAGAAGTAACTGATTGTGTTGTAATATTTATAGCTAGCTTTGAAGCCCGTGCGTTGCACGGGTTGTTGATTTTATTTTATTTCAATTTTTTGTTAACATTGTTAATTTTTTGTTGTTGTGAAATGAGATTTTTCAACACCATTTTATTTATATACTTCCTCCATTCTTTTCCTATTGTAACAATGTAACAGGCCGCACTTTTGAGCTGCTAACTAATCACACTTAAGATACACAAAACACAATAATCAACACTTAACAAACCTCGAATTTACATTTATTCGTAGCGGAAACAAAACCTATAAAAACGATCCTGGATTTGTGGGTCAGGGGCCAACAACATAACAACTTGGAAACCAAATAACAAATTACGAATACTTCCAAACAAGGCATCTAACTATAACCTCAGCCCACCATTTCATAACATAAAAATCTTCTTCTTGATCAATAATCATATTCCAAGTCCTCGACATCAATCCTGCAAAATCACTAACAATGGACTCTGCCCCCACCAGGACAGGTTCCAAGAACAAAATCAGAAAAACTGAGTACACACACTGTCCAACCAGAAATTCATTTTTGTGGCTTAAAATATAGTTATGCGGTTTATTACTCATCAAGTGGAACAACTCCAAAATTCAAAATACTTAAAATCAAATAGTTAGAAATGTTTTTATTACGACACCAGAAATCCCTAACTAGAAAGTCAAATAAAGAGTACTCATACATCTACTACAGATAATAAGTTTCTTGCCATAAGGACAAAGTTCAACAATAGTTGAATACATAAGCTCATCCCAAAACCTCATTTTTGGTGGCTTAAGACCATTCATGTTCAATTCATGCCATAATTCAGTATGCTTCACAATTAAGGTGCTTGCTTAAAATTTCAGGATTACTATCCTTGCACAATCGCATTAAAGTAAGAATTTTTATCATGAAGATCAACACTTAGATCATTCAAAACCCTTTGGGTCTATAGCATTTAATTTATTTGGGTAAAGCGAACACGAATAGAGAGGGGCTCCTTACACAAGGAGTCGACTGTCTCTAAACTAATGGAGGTCGTCACCCCACCGTTTAAATATTTATGCTTGCAAGCCTTAACCAGGACATGTCCCAATTTTAATATCTGCTGGACTTCACCCACCCAGCGAGGGTTCGGAAGGAGATCACCCAACTTCCAAGGGTTGTTGTTCTTACCGTACCTTATTTGGTATCGGCCTTTACCCACTTGTATCCATAGTTTATTTACATAAATAGTTTAAATGCACAGTTTATCAATACCACACGTGTTCCAAAGAAAAAATATTCATCCATGGAGAGGAAAAAGAATCACAACTACTATAGTATCGCTAATCATTGCAAGACTTGAATCTTCTTTTGAAATCTTTTGTTTTACGTTAACAATTTCACGTATTAGTTAGGTATAAAGATATAAGGAAATAATCAATTCTTTACTGCTAGTAAAAGTCATACATGCACTTAGTGGGATCATTTAAACTTTATTAAAGGGTTAGTTAACTTGAACATGTGAAACTTTTGTCAAAATAATTGCAACAAAAACATTGAACTTAAAATGAACATAACTTCCTGCTCGGTACTCCGAATTAGGAATTTTCGAAGCTTAACCTCAAGAATTTTCATATCATGACTACTCAAAGGAGCAATACCCGCTCTATAACACATATTGAGCAACTCGCTCCACAAATGTTGTTTACTTTCCCCGTAAAACAATAACTATATCATAATCCTTATTTTCTCAATAACACAAATTTATATCTTTCAAAACTTATACTCTTGTTCTCAATTCGTATCGCATACTCAATTCCAAAGTGTATCAACGACTTAAACTTCCGTCCGTAAATTAATATAAAACAAAACAAAGTTGAAATGTAATTAACATATCCAAAATACCTGAAAATAATCTTATCATAACACAAACTCGAATTTCAAATAATCTCACTTACCTCAAATATTCTTTTAAAGGAAGCAATATACATAATACGTATTCGAAATCAAGTGTCTCTCCGCAATCGAACCCATAACATAATCAAAATGTAAAATATGTTTCTCAAAGACTTATAAGATAATTAACTACTATCGAGACCCAATTCTAAGCTCGTACAATTAACCTGTAATATTTTACTTGTAGACTATAAGGTATCCTCTAACACGTTTTGGCAATTCCCTTCATCATAATAGTTTCTCTTTGTACTTGGACTTCCGTCTTTAACTTATAACATCTAAACTATAGCATTCCAAAATTCTCATGTTATGAATTTCCCTTTAAAGGTTTTCTTATCCCCAATACATGAACTCTCATTTCCATAATATAACCTTATTTCATTATTATAAATCACCTACAATTCCTATGGCAAGTCAAAATATCTCACTCCATGTTTCCATGTTATAATTGAATATTCTATGATGAAATTTTCCATCTGAACTTTAGTATTTCCCAATAACTCAAACTCGTTGTCCTGATCCTTCTTAAATTTATAATTCACAACCACATGTCCCATGAATTTATACTGAAAGCTCATATTAGTCTTAACACCATACGCTTAGTATTGTCATTATATAACTTTAATTACCATGCTCTCTATTATCTAGATTTATATTTTTTTTTCCCAACTTTCATTTATATAATCTTACTCATCCAATAGAAGAAATATGCTCCAAACTCTTTTACTTGACCCATTTGCGGATATGATCTTTTATTACATAAGTATTGTAAATTATATCTCTCTAATCGATACTCCTTTAAACCACCACCAAGATATGGATCCTTTATTTCACTGCTGCGACATTCATATCTCAAATCCTACACATCCTCTGAACTCACAAACCTCTCGTAACAACTCCATTAACTCATAAATTAATATTTGACCTTTGAAATCCACATCCAAATTTACTATTCCCTAATTATCTAATCTACGTCCACCACATAACATCTTCATTCTTAGTTAGAACCTCCCAACAATTACTTCGTCGTTCAATTATGACATCACAAATCTTCATTTTTATATAACCAAGCTCCATATTATTTCCGGAGATATCTTCGGGTGATACCATTCAGCCTTGTTTATACGCCATAAGTAAATCTTGGGATATTTGACTACTTCTAATAATATCCTCAAAGTGACAATTTTATTTCTTAAACAGAACTTCACAAGTACCCATCCCCCACCAAATTCATTCTAACTTAGATTCCAAACTCCATAAAACATAATTCATCAATGATATTCTGTAAAGATATAACTTGTTTCACTAGACTTACGTGTTTCCAAACTTAAATCCGAAAATAATGGTCATTAAATTGACCCGAATTTGAGAGACTTTTTCTATGACAACTTCTTCATAAAAATTTAAGTAGGAGTAAATATCCTCTTCGTCATTATTAAAACTAGAAAAACCTGATTTATAACTTCACGCGTCCATATTTGCTCATAACTCAAATTCATAATTTTCAAAGTTCATGATCATATATAATCAAATCCCAAACCATAATAAAGAGTCTTTCATACTTTTAGAATTCTATATAAAACTTATATCACAAATATTTTAACAATTATCTTAAACCTGAAATTTTAACTCAACATCCTTGATCAAAATTCCTTTCTTTTCCTCTGGAACTTTCAAATATAACTATAGTTTAAATCGAAAGCGAGTTTATAAAGATATCGAGTCGACGTCCCAGCTTAGTTCGTAAATCGGAGTACTTGTTGTAAAACCACTTATATAGTTAGATATACTAAAGATCCTTGCTTTAATTCTCATAGCCACACTTTCATATAAAAGATCAACTTACTAGGCATAAGAAAATCAATTATAAATTCAATGTGGAAAACATGCAGATTTAATAATAACACACATTTATATTCTTGAAGGATTCAACTACCTCCAATCAGTTCTCCATAATCAAGATTTCACTCAATAAAACTCATTACATATTTAGCTTTCGCTCATAGCTTAAAACCAGATATGTAGTCAACAACTTTTGTAAACACATAAATAACACTTTGAATAATTTCGTGTTTATATAAAAGGCTTATTAAGCTTAGCACATGAAATCACATGAAACACGGATGTAGGTTCGAAGGTGGAAGGACATGTGTGTACCTTGAAATGATTCCCAATAATTCGACATTCTGGATCACCAACTATAGCTCGAACTTCAGAAATTATCTCCATATACATACTCCAACAACGACCTCAAAACAATAACAATAATTAATAAACTCCTCACTACATGAGAAACTAATCTAACTAACCTTTCTTAATACAACCTACTATAATGATCGAATTAAATTTCACAAGTAGGAATTAATGAAACCAATTCCATAACTCCTTATTTCACTTCGCAATAACTTCAATCAAACCTATTACCAATACTAACAATCACTAACAAATTATATTAACTCACATTAGAATCTATAAACCCATAACTAGCTCCAATTACTCAAATAATAATAACAACTATACTATATTTAATCTCAAATACTATGGCAAATAATCCCACAAGTAAACTTAAATCTGATTTCCATTTTGCAAATCAAAAACAAGTTTGCATAACAAAATCAGTTTAGCCTCTTAACTTAAGCAATATTAGCAACACGTAAATCAAACCAAGCGACTCACTTAACAAATCAGTTTTAGGCTCAACCTTATACTAATTAGCATGGGTTATACTTGGGCTTGGGGATTGAATTGATAAACTCCAACATCAAACTAACTGAAATCAAGAGGAATGAATTACCTCTGCTCTAAGGAGCAGGGACGAACAGCGGAGACAGGGGGTTCGACGAGCTCCGGCGAATAACTGAGCACCGACGCAGGTGCAAGTGCTGGCGGCAGGGAGGCGGCGGCGTCGGTGGAGCAGCAACACAACCGCTGCATCTACAGCGCGACGATGACAGAGAGATAGAGAGACGGGACGGCGGCGAGTGGCCAACATCAGCTCCGGCGAGCTTGGGGAAAAGCCGGCAAGAGGAAATGAATTCCGGTGAGATGAAGGGGAGGGGAACACAGCAGGTTAAAGGGAGAGATAGAAATAATGGGTTGGGGTTTCACTGGAGAGAGAAAGATGGAAACAGCAACGTCGCTTGCTTACGGCGGCGAGAGGAGACGAGACTCCGGTGAGCCGAGGAAACGCCGGCGGAGGAGGTGCGAAGGGAGAGCGAAACCACGGGTGAGAGAAACAGGGCTTGATGTATTTGGGGGTTTTCACAAGAAAGAGAGAATAAATGGGTTTGGGGTTTCTAAAACAATCGACAAGGGGGGGTATTTGGGTCTATCATTAACCGACAAGGGTAAAATACGAAACCGACTCTAATTTCCGTATTTGGCCAAATACCACTCAACTTAAACTTAAAATCCGAAATATATAATAATAATAATAATAATAATAATAATAATAATAATAATAATAATAACTTCATTAAAATAAACAAATAAATATATTATAGCACCACAAATAAAAATTCATACTTCGCATCCCAAATAAAAAAAAATATTTTTCGAATTTAATTAATATAATTAGACTTTAATAAACGCTCTTAAAAATAAGGCTATTACAAACAATTACCACTTTTGGTAGTTTTAGCTATTGGAACCATTCCACTTTTGGTAAAAAAAACAACTATAGTTGACAACATCGTCTTTACTTTATGTTAATAAAACCATCATCAATTACTCAAATTGCCTCATAAAGTTGCGTTTACTTTATTAAAGATTTACCTATCCCCTACTCTAGTTAACCCCTCTATGCTAAACTACCCATTTTGTTTTATTTTCTTAAAAACCATGTCCAAATCCATTGTTGCAGTAGAAAAATACAGATAAAGTATTTGTCATTATACTTTAATTTCTAGATTTGTTATTGTGATATATAAATATTATATTTTTAATGTTCAGTTGAATATTGTAGCTAAGTCTATTATTAAATAGTATCCCAATAATTGCTATGATTAACAATAGTTAACACAGTTTTAACATGGAAAATACCCGAACGATACTTTAAGAAAGTGGAGGGTAATAATTTAATAGATGCAGGACAGAAAGAATAGTGAAAAAATATGAGTGTCAGCCATAACTTCAACTTTTAATATAACATATAAAAACTAACGCATATAGAATAGAAGATCGAAAAACCAAAAAGAAGATCATAATGATGGTATCATGAATAACATAAATTAAATATAAAACGAACCTCTATTAATAATCGAAAATATTATTTAAGAGAAAAATATATCTTCATCAATCATGACAATATCAAAACTTATCAAACTTACCCCTTTTTTATGATATGTGACCTCAAATAGTCTAGAAACTCGAACCTTGATTTCCCAATTAGTTTTAGTAGAATTAAGTTTATTGAGAAAAGAATAAGATCTGACATATAAATACATAAAAAAGAAAAACATAAATAATTATATATACAACAAATATTTTAGGAATAAAATAATTAGTCAATTACATAATACCTCTGCAATGTCGTTGACAAAATTTCATTTGATTGTTCATGTAATGCCATAATGGTATGCTCAAAACTGCGGATATGTATTTTTTATCTTTATATAACTCAATTTTTAAAAGTTTGATTTTAAAAGACATAATTACTATTTTCACATATAATACGCTATTTTTATAGTTATTTTTGTATGTATTTAAAATAAAGAACAAATAATATGTCATTGTTCATCTAAATAAATATATTTTCATAAGTTGTAAAACTATATTGTATATGGAACATATTTCGAGCACTTTCTGATGGTAAGAAATTTATAATATTGTGAATTATGTAGCAAAAGTTATATTCAATTTACATAGTTGAATAATTTAGGTTGTTTATTTAAAATCAGAGTGTAATCTTCACTTATTAAAAACACCTTATATGTATTTATATCTATGTTACACACTATTTTGAAAAAAAATTAAATTAAAAAGAATGACATGTCATGTTTAGGTGGAGCTCTCTATAATATTCTAAGGTTGTTTTTTAAAATCATACTCTAATTTTTTCATCATCCAAAACTCTAATATATATAGATTTTAATTTTTGTTCTAACAACAAAGTTTCCTTAATAAATTTGGTTGCAATACTAAATTGCTTTGGTTCAGTTGAGTAAGGCTGGTGTTTGGATCCTCTAATTTTCTAAACGAACTCTATAATGTAGAGTTTGAGCAATATCAACCATTGAATAAAAACCCAATGGCTCATATATTATCTTTCCAAAACCCCCTCTATTTTCTCATCAAAATCCACCCCTTATTTCCCCCCTTCCACCAATATGAGCCTTTGATTTTAAAATGTGTGGTTCATATACAACTCTACCTTGTAGAATTTGATTAAAACTTTAGAGGATCCGGAACTCGTAAGGCTGAGGTTTTTAAAGATTATATATATGTTTAATCCTGTAAATTGAACTTATGATTAAATGCTATAGTCACATATAGTACACTATAGTTATAGCTATTATTATATTTATCTAAAAGAAAGACTAAATAATGTCTTACCATTCATCTAGTTAAATATATTTTCATGAGTTGTAAAACTATATCGTAAATGGATCTTATTTTGAAGCATATTTCAAGCACTCTCAAATGGTAAATAATTATAATGTTTTGAATTAGGTAGCAAAAGTTATATTCAATTTACATAATACAATAATTTAGGTTGTTTATTCAAAATGAAACTCTAACTTCTCGTTATGCAAAACTCCTTTTATGTATTTAAATATATGTAGAACTCTATTTATAAAAATATTTCAAATAAAAATTAATGACATGGCAATCCTACATGGCGCTCTCTATTTCATAAGTTGTAGAACTATATTGTAAATGGATCTTATTTCGGAGCATATTTCGAGCACTATCCAATGAAACAAAAATTATAATATTCTGAATTACGTAGCAAAAGTTATACACAATTTACATAATATAATAATTTACGTTGTTCAATCAAAACCAAACTCTAATTTTAGCTTATCTAGAACCCCTTATGTGTATTTAAATCTATGTAGAACTCTATTTTTTTAAAAGATAAAAATAAATTTGATGACATGGTAATCCTACGTGGTGCGCTCTATGGCTTCGAAATCTTGAGGAGCTCCCTATGCTCGCGAAAAGTTTCTCCTTTATTTATATACTAGTATTGGGACCCGCGCAAATGCCCGGGCTTTTTCGTGAAGAAGATGTAGAGTTTTTAAATATTTACACCCCTATTTTTGGCCGTTATTTTTGTCTAACATAGAAAAACTAAAAGTTGGTTTCTAATTTATATGTCATGAAGAAACTCAAGAAACATACTATATCATGCAGAACAAACATCATTTCTGAACAATCCACTATCATTTCGACATTCAATATATCATGCAGAAACTCACTATATGATTCAGACATTCACTCTATCATGCAGAAACTATATGTTACTTTAATATAAAAAATTTAAATATAGTTTAAATGGATCTTATTTTAAAGTACTTTTAAACACTTTTCAGTTGTACAAAAATTATAATTTTACGAACTATATATTAAAAGTTATAATCAACTTAGTATATTTAAGTTTTTCATTGTGAACCCAGCTCTATTTATTCTTATCCCAAACTCTATTTGTATTTTAATCAATTTAGAACTCTATTTATATTCAAAAAATAAAAATATGATATGGCACTTAATAAGCACGATAAATGGCGTCCAATGAGGACGCCAAATGTCGCGACCAACCCTAATTCTAATTGAATCCCTAATTCCAATAATTACAGTAGGTTATTTTAATACTTCAACCCTAATTCTAATTGAATCGCTAATTCCAATTGTAGTAGGTTACTTTAATACGTTAGTATAGTTAATATTTCCTTTTATATGTTACTTTAATATAAAATTTTAAATATAGTATAAATGGATCTTATTTAAAAGTACTTTTTAAACCCTTTCCAATGGTACAAAAATTATAATTTTACGAATTATATATTAAAAGTTATAATCAATTTAGTATATTTAAGTTTTTCATTGTGAACCCAACTCTATTTATTCTTATCTCAAACTCTATTTGTATTTTAATCAATTTAGAACTCTATTTATATTAAAAAAAAGACATTAAGACTTAATAAACGCAACAAATAAAGCCCAATGAGAACGCCAAACGCAAATGCGACCTCGCGAGCTAATTTAACTTTCGACCGCTTTATATATTAGTTATATGATATTGATTTTATTATTTTTATAGCGCCTTTTTTTATTTTTTTAATTAATTAAGTAGTTCCTTTTTTATTTATTTATTTTTCTTTTTTATATTTTTTAAATTAAAGTAGATAGTAAACTTTACTTTTTTTTTGACCTACCTCTCTTAATATATCAAGAATAGAGATATCCTCACGCAACAACACAACCAAACCAACAAATTATAAAAGCTTTGCCCCAGAACTTAGAAGTATTGCGCAGAAAAACACAACAAAATCGCGTGATCATCTCAAACCTATTCGGATTTCCATAATCAAATAGTCCAACCTTCAGCTCGAGCTGAGCCTCAGCCACGGGAAAGGATTGGGTTAATTTGGACTTTCGGAATTTCTAAGATTTGTTTTACGGGGATTCATATTTTTGTTTCAGACATCGATTGTAATTTCATATTTTGACTGAGGTTGCTTCTTTTTCAAATTCTCAATCATATTTGACTGTTTTAAATTGCATGACCTTTTTTTATTTTTTGTGGTGGATATTTTATTTGTTTAATCCCCTAAGATTGGAGTAAATAACTAAACCTGAATAGATGACAGGAATTGTAAATCAGTGAATTATAGGCTATGCTAATGCTACGCACCTACGTGACTCAGACTCAAATAAAGTGTCTACTCGAATTCGGATAGGTGTTGGACTCTTTCATTTTGTAGACAAATTTCGAGTTTTTGGTTTAAATCGAATTATTCAAGTGTCGGAGTAACACAAAACTATACACTCTTATTTGCATTTCTGATAAAAAAAAAATTAGGCTTATATGCCTTTCCTTAACCAAATTTTAGCGAATTGGATGTTTATTTACGGTCCTCATTCTTACTCCTATGTGATGATTTTAAGGATGCTGTTTCTCTATGTTTTGGTTGACATTTCTGAGAGAACATCTCATTTTATTGATGGGAATTTTCACATACACTTTGTTTGGTATTTTTTTAGTAAAGGAAGGGAAAAGAAAGGAAGAGAAAGGAAAAGAAAGGAAAAGAAGAGAAAAGAAGGTAGTTGTAGTTTCCAATGTTTGGTATAATTGGTAGATTTGAGAGGAATCACATGTTTGGTTGTCATTAGTAAAGGAAAGGAAATAAAGAAAACATGAGTAAAAGCTTATTATCTTTCTTTCCTGTCAAATTCCTCCGATTTTGGGAGGAAAGGAAAGCAAAGATTTAACAGTATTCTTTTCCTTCCACTTCCTCTCATTTCCAATCAAACCCCTCTTATTTTCTTTTACCAAACATGAGAAAGTTTGTTTTCACCTTTCCTTTCCTTTCTTTTCCATCCAAATCCTTCCTACCAAACAAAGCCATAGTATCCTTTATGCATCATGGATTACATCATTCCTAATGTTCACCGTTTTGTTTGATGCAGTCAAAATTCGCCATTTTCATTTTACATGGCACAACCTTTGATTCAGGTTGTCTCTGTCACTATCTCCCCCGAATCTTTGCCATGTGAGGTATATGGTATGATTTCAGTTTATGACCAAGATGATTTAGATGAGACATATCCAGTGTACGAAAGGGAACCAGAAAATGCTGAGGTTATCTGTGAAATGGGCCAAGTCTTATTGCTCACTGATCTTGGCGTTGTATACACGATGTCAAAACCTGCAATGACTATACTTGTCAAGGAAAAAACTCATAATCATGCTGTAATTGCCAACGGCATTGTCCATTTTGACAATACAACAAACAATGACTATGAAGAACTAAAGTCCTCCTCAGTTGAGGGAGACCGTGGACATGCCACTGTGGACTACATTGCAATGGCATGTGCAGTGGTGGCTACAGTAGGTGTCCACTCCAAGAACTTGAGGAATGACTCTTCTACTGATGGTCCCGAGATTCCCGTTTTTGGGAGTATTGTTGCTCGTTATCGCAATACTTACGGACCTAAAACAGAGTATCCGCCGATCACACTCTTCAAGGTATCATCAAATGTGTCTAAACGGTTTGTACCCTGCGTGCTGTCCAAGAACGTAGCTTTAGCACAGCTTACAAGAGCACTGGTGGCTGTTCCTGCATATGCGTCTTTGGTAATTGAAACAAACTTATGGGAGAAATTTACAAACAAGCTTCTTTTTTGTGGATCTCATGAACAGTTGGCCTATTCGAGTTGGACTTCGCCGTCGGATGATGTTATTCCGCGCAAAGATTATGGACGACTTATTGATCGTAAAATTGCTTATATCCATGTGGAGTGGAAGGATCCGTTTATGCTAATTTACTCATCCAACGAAAATAGGTTACAACAACAGTGGATGAGGTCACAACTTGGCTTTTGGCATTACGAACATCTGTTGGAAGTGTTTTCTGTTTTCATTGGTCGGGAAAATGATGGTGATTTGAGTGTCACTGGCATGATAAAAGTACAAATCAGTTCAGGTACATATGTTATCTTCGATAGAGATGAGAAAAATCCCGACAGATTGTTGGATGGTAGGAAACTATTATCTATCACTGGTCGTTCGGAGTTTATGTTTTACGATGATTACTTTTACATACGTGTAGGACTTAAGGATGCTGGTGGCCTTCTCTTGAGTCTTGATCAAGGATGGCCGTATGAGTTTTCATGCGGCTCAATTACTCAATACTGAATTCGAATATGATAGGCTCTTATGTAAGGTAATTAAAGGTGTGCATGGGTATTGTGCATTGCATTACGCTATCTATCGTGGGGCTCTTAGGATGGAAGTGAAGTGTGTTCTAGTGTGCAAGGGTATTGATGTTGCCAGAATTTATGGAAAGGTTGTTGCTTGTTCGAACATATTTGACTACTCGAGCGATTACAACAAGAAATATTTTCGAAAAATTCTGTTTGACAAGCTTGAAGGTGATATAGACTTCCCAAGGAAAGTAGTTTCTAAGAAGACAGAAGATAGCTTTTCAAATGAACATTAGCTAATCCAAGTAGAACTATCTAGATCTTGCGTTGCTATGCCAGTTGCTTTCACATTGTGTATCGATGTAGGCTTGTATGCAAGTTCCCATCTAGAAAGAGGTCCTAAAGAACATTTGAAGGATTCTTTACAATTCCGACTTGGCGATGAATCTCCTTTGAAGATTGAGGGAGAAGATTATCACATCTTACTTCACTTGGAATGGTTCAGTAGACCGTACTAGTGCGATTAGTTTTACTCAAATATTTAAGTTTTTTTCTTACAACTTTAGCCACCTTATATATGAGAAAATGTTGAACCTTTTGTGTTAGCAGTTTTTGTTCACGAACGTTCTATACAGATGTTGTAAGTTGGTGTCACAAGTTGGTTCTTGGATGAAAGCATTACGAACACAGTGCAAGCTGATGAGTTGGTTGTTACTGGATACACCGATGCAAGCTTCCAGAGTGACAAAGATGATTTCCGATCGCAATCCGGTTTCATATTTTGTCTTAATGGAGGAGGCCGTGAGTGGAAGAGCTCTAAGCAGAGTACCATCGCGGATTCTACAACAGAGGCTGAGTATATTGCAGCAGCTGATGCAGCAAAGGAAGCTGTTTGGATCAAAAAGTTCATTGGTGAGCTTGGTGTAGTTCCTTCGAGAATGGCATTGAGTTGTATTGTGACAACAATGGTGCCATTGCTCAGTCTAAGGAACCCAGATCGCATCAAAGGTCTAAACATGTGCTCAGGAAATTCCATCTCATTCGAGAAATCGTTGGTAGAGAGGATGTGAAAGTAAGCAAGGTTCATACCGAGGATAACGTAGCGGATCCTCCGACTAAAACCGCTTGCTCAACCTAAGCATGAGTGTCATACTAGGTCTATGGGGCTTAAGCATATGGGAGAATGGCTTTAGGTTGTTTACTTCATGTTTACAATTGTAAAGACATTTATTATGCTTTGAATGTTTATCAATAAAAATTTCGTTCTTATTTAATTGCTTGGTTTAGTATTAAATAAAATGTCCAAATAATTTGTGCTTTCAAATAGGATTATCGAAAAACGTTTTGATAATGGAACCCTATAAAGTGAACGTAAATCACAATTTATTTAAAGTCCCTAGTCTAAATCACTAAATTGGACATAAGTGATTTATTTAAAAGGCTAGTATATAATTAATTGATAGCGCTTGATTCCATGGGCTATGGAGACATAGAGATGTCTAATTGATTATATGGATGTATAGTTGATACATTGAGACTTGACCTAATTAGATTCTAAAAAGTAGAATCAAACTACTATATTTAGTGGATTTCTTAGACATGAGTATGTCTTAATAACCACAATATAATTAGTTTAACTTTGACATCGTTAAACGCCACGCCGTAAAAGGAGGTTATAAAGGCAGGTGATCGAGTGGGCTAAGAATTGAGTGGGAGTTATGGTCATACAAGAGTGGATAAGTCCTCCTATTAAATAGGAATGGTGTCCGGGGCCTCTTGATGAGCGAGAACCGGAAAATTGCATGGCCATGCGAGAATAGGATTAAGGAGTTAATCTTTATTTGAGCAGTTCGAACTCAGCGATCAAGGAACAAAATTTGAGAATAACATTGTGTTATCAAATTTGACATTAAGTGACTTAAGGAATTTAACATTGCGCTCTTGTCTTCGGACAAGTGGGAGATTGAAGGAATATGTCCTTAGACATTCCGGCAATTACTAAATATAAATAGGAATGTTATTATGAAGATAATAAAGTTAATTATTTTAGTAATCGTATTTACTTGCTAGAGAATAAATATGATTAATAGGACAATATCGATTGGGCCTATAACTAAAATAGATTAATCCTATGAGGTCACACATTGTAGCACAAGTTGGACAAAGCAATCCATATCCATTAAGGATTAGGATTGGGCCGGTCCAAAGGAGAATAGGAGGAGAATTAGTTCTCCTAACTAACCTATGACTCTTCTATTATATATAGGATATAATATTAGGGTTTAGGTAATCAATTTATTAGTCAGTTTCTTTTCACTAGAGAGAGAAAGAGAAACCCTAAATCCTATTCCTAAAAACTGGCGCCTATACCATCAAAAGCAAGAGATTTTCTTCTCTTCCGTTCTAGCAAACGTTGGTGTTCAACTGGTGCTCGTGGACTGATTAGAGGAGCAACACTTGGGGCTCTCGGATCTTCAAAGCTTGCATACAACGGGGAAATCACGCTACAAAGGTTTGATATTTAATCCCTATTGAATGATTCATATGTTTGATTATGTTTGCGATCCTATGATAGATGTTAGGAAATTGTTTCCTGAAATTCCGCTATATGCATCTATATATTCCTACACAAGCGTGATCCTGATTAAACTGATCTTGCTGATCGAAATTGTGAAAGTAGCTCTCAAACGTGTATATAGGCCAGCAGCTTTAAAGATTTACTGGAAATGCTTGTTTGATCTACGAAGATATATTATTGTGCTTGTAAATGAAGTATAAATCCTTGGACTTTAAGTTCTAAGTATTGCTGAAAGAAATTTCTCATCCTTGAAACTTAGCATCCATCCGAAACGCAACCAATTAATCAAATACTCCTATATTCCATTCCTTAGGAAACAATCATAATCATAAAATTCATATTTAAGAATTCAAAAATCTAATAGAAGTGCAACTATTAATGCAGGAAGCATATAATCATAACCTTACCAAAAAAAAAATAACCATCACCTCGAACATAGCAGAGTTTCGATAATCCATGAAATCAGTGAGCTACTTTCTATTCAACATTAGTAACTTTTTAGATAATATTTGTATATCATTAGTTTCTTTTTGGTAGTACAACTTTTGTCAGTTATTGTGCAACATTTACTAATTTAACAACACTTAATTTAAATTCTTTCTAGGGCTTTTATTCCCCTATAAGGCTATAACCACCCTTTATTTAAAATATATGGTTTGCCCTATATGGATCACTTATATAATCATTCACAAAAACTTAAATGAGATAGGTGCACAATAAATTATTGTGAGTTGTCTCCCTCACTTTCGTCCTAAGTCACTTATATAGTTATATATAACTGAAAGTGAATCCCTTAAAGTAAAAAAATGATCAATTTTGACCTAAAGAGTAACTTATTTGGACTTTAAAATGACTTATTTTGACAAAAAGTAAAGTGATTTTAAAATAAATTTATTGCACACCAATTTACACAATAGTTAAAATTTATCCTAGTATTCGTGTGTATCTCTTTATAGAATAGAAAGTATACTCTTGATAAGTTTGAGGCAATAAGCATATTGAAAGAACTCCAACCAAAATAACCTCCAAAAATTAAATGCATCATCTATCTTTTTTCATAAGTTGCAAGCACTCATATTTGGCATAACCTAATTAAAAGCGTTAGAAAGGCTTCCAAAAGCATTGATTTATACTTTGTCCCACACTGGTCATGATAAGGATGTTTTCTATCATAGTATAACATTTCCTTCATCTACCCTTTTTGAGTTGCTAGAATATGGTGCTTTTGTAGACATGAGGTTGTTGGGCAATGTAACACACATGCGTGCTGCCACCCACCCGGACCAGGCCAGGGACTAGGAAATAGGAATTAGAGCCGAGTTCCTTATTGGACTAGATTCCTTGAGGATTTAAGTGTGTAACGTTCTAATTTGAATAAATCAAAACGGTTAGTTCTTACTAACCTTGATTACCATTCTCCGTTTCCAATATACAGAAAACACTATAGAGAAGAAGCAAAGAATATTGAATTACAAAAGAAGAAAAAAAGTATGTGAAACAAATTACTGGTCACTCGGAACCATCTCTAAAAACATCCTCTATAATTTAGATTATTATGCAATAATCCATTATGATGTTCAAATCGACAACTTTTACTTACGAATTTTTCCTTTAAAAAGTTTTTTTTTAATTAATTGCATCATTTAGTTGTACTGTATTACAAAGTGCAACTTAATATTGTCTTTTGTCTTCAACATTATAAAATGTTAGCACCAAACAAATATAATAAATTACCATGGATGTCTTGGCCTAGTGGTTAAGATTGAAGTGCTGTGAACGATAGATCACGGGTTCGAATCCCCATCCCATTCTTTGTACTTTGTACTGCCTTCGTGGCTCATATGGATAAAAAAACAAATATAATAAATTGTTTAAGACCCTTTTTCTTATGAGAAATTGATCTACTGTTAAATTGAATTTAGCATAGACATTTAATGCTTAACACCCTATATTTTGAATTTAAAAAAAATTAGTTAACAATTGAAATAGTTTATTCTTTAAAACAAAGGGGAGTAAGATTGTAGTAGTTTACTTCTACATCTACCAATTGTTATTAGCACAAAACTTTTCCGTGGACTGGGAACACTTGAGCTGAATTTCCTTTCATTATCCTGTTACACAACATAATCAAGGTCTGACGAAAGGCAGCAAAGATGGGAGAAATGGTCACATGTTCACTGCTTAGGCCTTAGCTTAGATGTCTCATGTACCTTCTAAAACATACATTCTTTAAATCTAGTTGTTAGAACAAAAATTTTACCTAGGTTGTAACTTATACCTATGTCTAGATACATACACCCAAGTTTATGTAAGAGATTGTAGAAAATTAGACATCTCTATCTTCATTCTTAGAGCATTTCCACATGAGATGTTTTGTTTTCAGGAGGCAAAAAGAGCAGAAGGGCCTCGCACAATGTGGCTATGTTCCAACATTATATTTTTGAGCTGGATTTGAAATCTTAAGATGAATTCTTGTTTACTAAAGTCTAAAAGCTAGAACTAACGAAAGATTAATTAGGATAACATCAATGAATCTTAGATCTATTTAGTGATGTTTAATATTTATACGACACAAAATTAAACATCAAAGATATATAGGAATTGTGTACAATAAATTAAGTATGATTCCTTATTTCCTTTCAAGAAGATTACTCCCTAATGTAAATTAATTAGTGGTACATTTAGTGAAGTTAGATATTACCCAAAAAAGGAGGGATATAATTAAGAATTCAAAATGTATGTTTCATCTACACATTTTTTCACAGTAAGGGATCTAGAATACAAGACCTATGATCCATAATTTGAGTATACTGTTCGGCATTCAAGCATTAGCAAAGAAGTAAGGATCTTGAGGCTTCATCATCTTCTGCAATTCAATATGATCATTTCCTGCATATCTTTTTGCCAACATACCGACTCCTCCAAGCTGTTGGTTAATCTGAGATGATGTCGCAGTTTCCTTGTTCTTATCATTAAAACGTTCTTCCTGATTTCCATACTCAGCATCTTTCAAGTGTGACTCTGATGTCAAGCTTAGTCTTTCTTCCATCTTTCTCTTTTCATACCTTCTCCAAGCTGCTTGAATAAAGCAGGCACCCCATGATCGCCATTGGAGAGAGTAATAACGGAAAGTGTGTTGAAGTTTTTTACTATGCATACGTCTAAACTGATTCGCCACGAACTTGAGGTCTTCTGCTTCTAATGAAAAAGCTTCTACTTCCTCTACTGCTTTGACTGTCCTTGTTGAGGATGGAAAACTAGCAGAATTTGGAAGAAGAGCCCATGCAAGCAGCTCTTCGCCACAGAAGTCCCCTGGTTTTAATATGATGGAGTTGAAAAACCCTGATCGTCCTCCATTGGTGGTCGAGCTGTCTAGTTTTCCCCTTATTATAAACAGCATTTCTGTAACTGGATCGCCCTCTCGGACAATGGAAGTGCCTGCAGTACTGAGTGAAGATCTCAGTCGCTCACATATGGCATCTAGTAGTTGATTATCCATTTGAGTAAAAAATGGTACCTGCAAATCAAGGAGCTGCTTTTTCAGAACGTGACTAATTTTTTCTGCTGTCAGATTTCAAAATTACTATATGACATGACTTGGTATATCTATGATTAATCATTACTTCTAGTCTACAAATTTTAAAATTTCAAAACCAAAAACTGATAACTTGTGATATTATGTAGATATTTCATTAATACTAGTATACTACATACATGGTAATGAGTAATGACCTCTTGTCCTACTGATGTTACCAACTCAGTTGAAAACTATATGTTGGTTTACTTTTCAGCTTCCTATAATCTCAATCGAGTGGTACTCTTAAGAGATGGAAAAGAACTTACACGTCGAACAAGATCCAAGCAAAGATGACTTTGGATATCACGCCGTAGATCAACTGGCAAGGAAGAGAGTATTGTTTCTTCATCAACTCCTCGAGTGGTCAGCCACTTGTACTGAACAAATCGCCTCACTCTTTCTCGCAAGTGTGGAGGGAGCTGGCGATGTTTCATCCACTCCTCAGTGTCGCGCTTCTTAAGCCTCCATTCCTCGAGCCTCAAAGTGAGAGATTGCATATAGGTCTACAAATTAAAATGCCATATTTCCAAAGCATAAGCACTGGAAACCTCAAACCACGTATGATACACAAGTTAAATGTTCAGTAGTGCGGAGAAATAAGAAGTTCCCTACCTCCATGTTACCGATTAACAGGGCGAACAAAATCAGACCCATTATGGCAATGACAATGCAAAATATGGTTTCCAAGACAAATGTGCTTGTTTCCAGTTCCTGACCAAATGAACTGCAAATTAGAAATAACAATCTTCATGTTAAAATTGGAATTTGAGGTGTTGTGAAGCAATAATATATACTTTTATTTAATTAATAACATGAATGGAGTTGTAAGTACCTCAGCTGTTGCAATCCCCACCACAAACAATATAAGTACTTGATCATGAATCTATCAGAGACAACGCCTTTTAGCATAACATTTTCAAATATCCCATAGTCGAAAGTATGATTTGAGTTATCAGGATTACACATAGAAAACACTTGGGTGCTATTTGCCCAAATCATACGATCATCATCATTTACAGTGCTGCAATCCAAGTATCTAAGACGGCATTTGATGGGGGAATCTTCATTTCTGCAGGCTGATTTCCAACATGATGAGTACCTTTCCACAGACATTAGATACCAAGCTGCCCCAAAAATCTACAGGATCGATAGAAGCTCAATTATAAAAAGTGTATCAAGGTACCAAGATATACTTCCTCCGTTTTTAAATTACCTGCAACATTTGACTATACACGGTCCTTAAGACATGTATTCAACCAGGATATAATCTATAGCCATGGGTTGATGAAAAGGGGTATAAAAGTTTATAATCTTGAAAAATTTAAATCGAATTGAACATTATACATGATAATATTTTTTTAAAAATATAGTAGTTGAGAAACCAAAGAAGCCCTTAAAGTTCTCACATTTTGACCTAAAAAGGTCAAATGTTGCATTGTATAGAAGACGAAGTATATGATCAATTGAAGGGGATGGGATAATTTAATCCTTACATGACTGGCTAAAATGTACAAGAGTAGATTATAAGCAGCTCCGGCCCAGGCTGTTTTGGTGACAACTCCAGCAGTTTTGATAATCTCAGAACTGAGAGTAAAAATCTGATACAACCTTGGGAAATATTGGATGAAAACAATTAACTGAAGTGCATTATAGGTGCTTCTTGACTTAGAGAGCTTTATTGCGGGAATAATAAACCATATCACGATCTGTAAGGAACATTTGCAACTATATTAGTTTCATCAAGCAATAATAAGATCTTCACATCAAAAAAAGTAATAATAAGATCTTAATGTCTAATAACTTAAAAGTTAAGAGCACACAGAAATTACAGAATGGAGGGGATCATAATGAAAACGAATTTTCGTTGAAAGATAATAAAGCGGACATAATCATGAAGAAAGTTAAGGTAATGAAAAAGAAAACACTGGATAATGTTGCTCAGATGAATTAAGGATGTTTAGTTCGTAGCAGTTATCTTTTGTTGGGTGTACTAATAAAGTACCATAAATGATGAATGTTGTGCAGTAAATCCTTTCTAATGCCAATTAAGTACAAAAGGAGTTCAATGGTGAATGTATCATGTATGCCTCACTACCATCCTTTACATATCCCATACTTTGGATAGAAAAAGTGCCAATCAAACCAAGAATCCAATATAAAAAGACCAAACAACTTCCTTCAAGGCAAAAATCGAACCCCTGTCTACGATTACAGAGTTATAGCCTTCATCATAGAACCAGCTCCAGCTGTGTACTTAGAAGTAGATTTTCACATTCAACTCTATTTTAGAATGTGCTCTCTTCCAAATGAGCAAATGAAAATAGCCTAGTATGAATGCACCTACTTTTAGGTACACTCGGACGGGTATATACAATAGAATTCTATCTAAATTCTAAAGAAAACAAGTCATTAACCAGTATTTCATTCAGAAAAGGGCCAAATATATAGTTATCGTAAAGCAAAAAGAATAGCTACCTGGGGAAGAGGCAATGCTGCGATGAGATCAAAGAAGAAGCCGGATTTGATATACCTCCAAGCAATCTGCTTCTTATCCCTAACAAGTTCACCTATTCCAAACACTCGAGAACTTGGCGCAATGAAAGCAGTACGGAACCTTACAAGCACGTGTAAGGCATAGAAGGCATCAGCAAATGTACGGAAGAAGGTGAGAACAACACCCAAAGGCATATTCCTTGACATACACAAGCTGGATTCATCGTCATTATGATCAGTCTCTACTTGAGGGAGATAGAAGAATAAGGGATCAACAAAGAGTGCAACAAAACAAGTCACTAGAAAAATACGATTCCACATTAAGACCACCTCACTTGAGGGATCCAGAGTCCTCTTCCACCATGGTTCTTCATCTTTTTTGGGTCCGTTGTCGCCATTTCTTGACAAAACTTTGAAGGTTGGAAGCTTGAAAGCTTCCCCTAGTTTGTTCATGCCGGTCCCAAACCCGAAACCAACATGGCTGTTGCTGTTGCTGTTGCTGTTTAGTAAAGGAATGGTCTGTTTGTATGCAGGAGAGGCTGTATTATTTGATGATTTTTCTGATGATGGGAAAGAGTCATTTCTTCCCCAGTATGTATAATTACTATAGCTCTCATTTTCATTTGCATAGAAGCTGTTAAACAAAAGAAAGAAAGAATGGATTATTATTATTATTATTATTAGCTATGTCGCACAAAAATGGTTGCCATTTCTGAAACAGATACTGTGAAATCTCAGGTTTCACCCATTATCAAGCTTTATTAGCCCGGAAACAGTTACGGTTTTGGGAATGGAAAACGTTTCAGGATTAGGAAAACCTGGTATATAGAGGTTTCCGTGCTACATAGATTGTTAGTTTTGTATTTAATTTTAGGAAGAACTAACCAATAGAAGTGGATAGAACTCATAGAAGAATTTACCTTACTTGCTTCTGCCTTTTGGATTCCATGCTTGTTTGCATTATTGATCATATGAGTCACAATCACACAAGTATGAAAGAATTGAACATAATAATGTGCAAATAATTTGTTGAAGAAGTAAACGAACAACAGCCAACAAAAAAGAATGGAACAAGTTTAGGAGTATTTGATTTTTGATAAGGAGTTTTGCTTATGTTGACTTTCTATTGTAGTAAAACAAAAGCACCAGTTTTCCTGTTAGAGTTGGATAGATTTGTACGACTACAAGTACGAGGGAGCTGGCAACTTCGTCAGGAAATAACACAAGTATAAAATTTAATTTAATCTCTCAAAAGATTAATTTTAATTTATTTCTTAAAAAGAAAAAGGCAGCGGAAACTAGCAAAGACGACAAAAGTACATCCTAGATGGTTGTTAGTTGTGTTACGGCCCTGTTTGGCACTAGCATTTGAGGTAGCGGTTAGCGGTTGGATAAGATTAAAACGCTACTTAAGAAAATTATGAGTGTTTGGTAAGGTAGTGGTTGAAGTAGCGGGTAGCAGTTGAAGTAGATTATGAGTAGTGGTTGTGGAACGTTACTACAAGTAACGTTTGGCATTTGTAGGTAGCTTGCCTAAAGCAAATAAACACTATATAATAGCATAAGGTAGAATTATTAACCAATGTTTTTTTTATTTCTTTTTATCATCCTCGTGACAAAATGTGTAATCAAATAATGCTAAATGAAGGAAAAAGAAAAGGAGTTAGGAAATTGCATTTAATTATTAGTGTCAACTAACCAAGTAATGAGTCATCAAACAAGTAGAATATATTCTTAACTTTTCTAGATACAGTTGACCAGTTTTTGGTTCTTCCTAGCCTCCTAGGAATACAAACATGAATTTAATTACAAGATCTGTACTTTTATAATTTAGTTTTCTTATAAGTTACATCAATATGAATGAAATTAATTATCAACCAAATATCTTTCTTGACCACCGTATATACCTTATAGACAGAAACTAAAGGACTAACATTTATTTTTACATATTAGTACAAAAAAAGTATGATAAGGTTATGTGTTGCACAATTTGAAAGTAATAATTAGCCATCGAAGTTCATTCTTGAATATCGCATATGCCTTAGGTAATTGGTAAATGGTACGAAACTCGAATTTGAGGGCCCGTTCGGTATTACTGTGATTTTCTATTTTTTGATTTTTTGATTTTTTGATTTTCAAAGTCATATGATATATGTCCTATAATGAATAAAAAATTAATCAAATTTATTAGGAACATGATGATTTTGAAAACTGACAACTAAAAAGTGAAAACCACTTTTTCTGATTTCCTGTTTTTGGTTTTCAGTTTTTTTTAAAACAAAAAACAATAACGAACGGACCCTGAACTACTAAAAAAACTCAGGGTTTACAGAGGAGAGTATCCTAGTGTCCGCAACATGTAGAAAGTATCCTTAACAGTTGCCATATCAAAATCACGCCAGCTAAAGGGATCAGCTTAAGAACCGTCCAACAAACAAACATTATGTGAAATGCAAGACTCGAGAATCAGATTCTTCTTCGCTAGGTCCAAGTCCAACCGCATAAAGCGCACAATATCTTAGGCTTCTATTCACTATGTCATGTCATCCTTCAAGAAAATCGAGTGGTAAGGTTAAGTGGAGGTCTTATAGTTTAGAGTTGCGACAAACGACTTGTATAGTTGTATCCCTAACCCAAATCTTATCTTTTTATAACCTTCTTTTAACCATTCCACTTTGTTTGAGAATCTTTAATTAACAAACACTCATAAATCATAAGCATATAAGCTCAAATCAATTCTTAGAGATCGTTTGCTTCAAGGTATAGAATGAAAAGAAAATGGAAATAAATAGAGGAGAGGAATGGTAACAAAAATGATTAGCTTTATTAGGTGTTTAATTCAAGCCATGGAATGGTAACCATTACCACCAAATAATGTATTATGTTACTTGATGGGGAGGGAAGGGTAACAAATTGGGAGAGTCCATTACCATCAAGTAATGGTAATGGATTGATGAGCGGTTGAACCAAACAGAAAAACAGGAGAGTCCAAAAATCACGAACCAAACGTGCTTTTAATATCTCCAAATTATTAAACTACAAAAGTCTCTTTATAGAAAATCATTTGACTAACATAAATCCTAAAAGAAAGATATTATTCTAAAAACGATAACACTTACAAACTAAATTAAATAATGGACTCCTAATTGGCTCACGTGGTGAAATTCTTACTGAGCCTGCAAATAATGGTTCAAAAAAATCATGAGAAGCGAAGTCTGATTAGAGTTTTTCTTCTCATTATAGTTTTTTCATAAAATAATTTTTTTTAAAAAGTAGGGGACAAATCTAAATTACTACTCGTAGAAGATAAGCAATACCCGATCTTTGAGACTTTGACAAAGACATGCGTAAAAAGCTAAAACAACCAAGTAGCATATAAGTATTAAATATTGCACCAAATATTAAAAAAACAGAAGTACTAAAGTAACAAGACAATTTAAATAAGGTGTTGCATGTTACCCACATGATGCCAATTGCCAAACAGTCGTTTCATAGAACGAAATTGGCACACGGAACTAATATCCAACTCAAAAATTATACTAAATAAAGAACGATTTAATATCCAATTAAAAAAATCTAACTCATTGATGAATTATCTAAATTATTTTGAGGTCCACTTTTTGCTTTGGCAGAAATAAAAGAGAGACCCTCACCAGTACCACAAAGTAAACAGGAATATGGCCATATTGACTTGAGTTGAGACGCTTCTCAAAATTAAAGAGTTGCAATAGGTTGAATTAAAGAGTTGATTTGTAAACAATATATAGAGAAATAAATCTAAAAACATTTATATACTAACATAATTTTTTAATACATTAGAAGAAAATTGACCATCACAGTATGACATGTGAATAGTGTAAAGTATATTTGTTGCATTTACTAGTTAGAAGGGAGTATATGCAACTATTAAGTACTGATTATGAAAAGCTAAACATGAAAACATTACTCCTCAAAGAACATTTAATTAATGTATTTCCTGCTCATTGCTTAGACTTAGTGCTTGTTTGGTTGCAATAGAAATTAATTTCCCATAGGAATTTACAATTTGTGGGAATTTACATTTTGTGGGAATTTAATTTGCTTATAAAATTCCAAGGAATTAGTCTAAGTTGTTTGGTAGTTAAGTTGTAATTCAAAGGAAATTATGTAGGAATTGTGAGTGACCAAAGGGATGGTAGGTAAATCAATTCCTGCATTTTATGGGAATTTCAAATTCCCATGAATTTTCATTGCCTCCATTTTCCTCACTTTCTGTCAACCAAAATCAGAAAATTATGAAAATTTCTATTACCCATATAATTTCCTGTATATCAAACAACAACTTAGAGTTGCATACATCAAAAGTAATATAATATTTCTTATTTCTCTATGTATCTACAAACCAAATATGAAACAATTTAATCATATAATTTTAGTCAAATTTGTTTAATTCATTCATTTTTTTCGCTTCTTACCAAATGCATCAAATTAACTTGAGACACTTGCCAATATACAACTTTAATCATTATTATATGTAGTTATATATAATTAAAAATAATAAAAGAAAATGCTTTAAAAAATATCCATGAAGTTTCTCGCAAAAATAATTAAAATAATGATATTTATATTTGCATAGTAATAATCAAAATAGTCAAAAATTATGTACGGAGCATTTAAATAGCGTAAAAAAGTTACTTTAATACATCTAATAGAAAATGAAAGTGGTAATTGGTTATGTTCTAGTAGAATGCAATCATGTCATACATCTTTTTGGCGAGCATATGATATACATCTTAATGACGAATCAACTTCATAACCCCAAATTCCCGACTCCATCACCAACACCAACAACGCCCATCCTCCACAACCATTGCAAATCAATCATCCCTTGAAAATTAGGGATTTACACGGTTGAACTCAACCATTAAGGCTCAGGCTTTGGAGATTAAGAGGTCAAACACGACTAGGAAAGTCTACACGCCAACTAGGTAATGATGGTGGGTTGGATGGTCCTGAGGGAGGAAACAGAGTTCGGAATCAAAGGAACCTAAATTTGAATGGCTTATATAACAGAGTCCACGGGCTTAATGAACGAGTAAATAATAATTAAATATTTACTAAAAGGACAAGTGAAACCAACTATTACAACCAAAAATATAACACATTAATAAAAACGCGATAAGAGTTGATTCATAATCTAAATACGCAACTCATCGAAAAGGGAAGCGAGGGAAGAAAATATAACCTTCATAACCAAGAATTATTTGTTTCACTATGGAAAAGAGAGATGTACAGAAAGTTGCATGGCTGTTGGTTTGGATGAAAACCACCATCCCATCCATAATGCAAAAAACAAAAAACCATATCAATTTAGAGCACGTCCAAAGTGAAACTGAGGTACAACTACCAAATTATAAGCAAGAGCCATATGTTGCGAAGTATTTTCCAACTGGAAACTAGGAAGGTAATATAGATGAATGCTACAATAGTCTCATGGTCCAAGAATACCGAGGATGCTCTTTCACTACACTAAACAGCTCCAAGTGAAATTCATCACTAGCTTTACTTGCACTCCTAAACAGTAAACACCATCATTCAGAAGATTCCCCAGACAACTAACCCATAGCGGCACCAAGAGATTCCCAGACAATTGAAAAGCTATTACACCCAAAATATTTAGACAAATGACCCTCTAGAATCCCACAAATACCCCTTGTACTCCGGCTTCAGAGAGTTCACGAGGTAATTGTACTCTCATATAAATGGAGTGCCGATAGAAACCTCCAATCAATAACACCACTCATCCCCTCCCCTCCCCTCTCCCCCCCCTTTCCCCTCCTCTCAAAACAAAACCAAAATAAATAAAAAATAGGAAAAAAAACTGAAGCACTGTGATCTAAAGAAGCAACAGGACTCCGAAATTGCCACTTGCTCAACACGAACTCCAACCTGGCTTAGACGGAACAGACAGGATGGTCGTCATACTTTTAGATACCTACTCATGTAAACCCAATTAATAAAAAAAATAGGTCCTGAGAAGCCTCAACTTCTAAAATGCTTGTACCTGCCAGAGGAGAATCAAGCAGCTTGTCTATCCAGGTAAACAACAGAAAAGAAGTCGCACTAACGTATGAGGGAGATGCATCATGCTGGCGAGATTCAATCAACTAAAGCTTTTCCAAGTGACGAAGCCAGCCGGGATCCACAATAATTCAAATTGAAGATCCTGGGGAAGGCAGCAAAGGAGGAACAAAACCACAAGCAGGGGAGGGAGATGCATCATGCTGCTGAGATTCAACTAAGCAGGGCTTTTGCAAGTGACGAAGCCAGCCGGGATCCACAATAATTCAAAATTAAAGATCCTGGGGAAGGCAGCGAGCAACAAAACCACAGGGGAGTGTAGAAGCAGTAAACCAATGACGCAGAAGCAGAAGAGGCACACTACCAATGTAGCAGAACCATGAAGACACCTCGATACAAGAAAAACAGTACAAAACTTAGCCAGCTATCTTGCAATGTACTTAAGAACAAATAGTTAATGGTAACTACCACCAATCCTCAAGTTTAAACTAGATTGCCACTATACGCAACATAAAAAATCACTAATTACTAATTAACACAGTAAGAAAAGAACTTAACCAAATCCAAGTTTGCGGCTGCACGCAGCACCCAGCTCAAACAGAGTTGAATGAAGTCCAAGCATACTACATAACCTCATATCTTCATCATAAACAACCCAAATCAGCTCCTGCTCCTGCGTCGCTCCCTGACACCATTTCTGCATGCATGTACCCAATGACATGAGCCAGGTTGCCGGTGCATATCACTAAATGTAACCACCGAAAAAAAAACAAAAGCACGAAGAAGCAAAAACTTCAATACAAGTAACATATAAGACTTTTACCCATTAGCATAAGGCAGCTCCTCGCGAGCACGATAAGGAGGTGGTGACCTGCTGTAGCTTCTTCCACGAGGTGAGGGGCTACGACGACGTGGAGGTGGAGATCTACCACGTGGACTGTAGCTCCTGAAAAAAAATATGAAGTACAAAATATAAATGCCAGTATACCATGCCAATCAAAACTCAAAAGAAGTGATATCAACCCCTCTCCCATCCCCAACTCATGCAAAAGCAACCACGAATCCATCTTCTTGGAGAGTCTTAATTCTGATAGGACTTTCCAATAAATTCTTGAAAAGTCATAACAAAACCAGGACTCTTCAAAGAAGATGGAAAACGGTTGTTTTTGCATCACAAGAAAATAAAATTGAAAAACCCAAAGAATCAAAAGATATAGAAGTATTAATTATTGTAAGTTTACAAGAGGGAAGCCCAAAAATTAATATAATGAATCATAGTCTGGACGACAGTACCTCCTGCCATAACTTGGGCTTCTCCTGTATCTTGGACTGCGGCTACGACGCCTTCCCCCTCCTCCTCCACCAACACGTAAACGACATTCACGAGCAAAATGACCAGGCTCACCACACTCATAGCATTTCAAATCAGAACCACCTCGCCCACCCCCACCACGACCACCACCTCCACCACGACCACCGCCACCACCTCTAGAATTGTGTGAAAGCTCAACTCTCCAGCCATTTTTACCTGTGGCGTGTGGGAAGCAAAAGGAGCAAAAATGGAAAGGATAAGAAACACATTTAAACCCTCAAACTAATAACAGGAACCATGTAAATCCTCCATCTATTACAAATCAATTAAGATAAAGGTTGACCATTGCTATTCATAATATTGTTGGGATGGAAAAGTCACTTAATTCAACTACAAAAAGTTATTCTAAAAGGCTGGATTTACAGTTGTGGAGTTGGTCATTGTATGACACATAATCATGATCAAAATAGACTTTATTTGGCATCAAAACTGTAACCATCAACTAGAGCACATTATAAACGCATCTATAAATTGTAAGCACCAACAAGCTCAAGCCTTTCTCTCGAATAATATATAGGATAAGATGTTGATGAAGTATAAATATAAAACTCAGACAAGTGCAAAAAGCCAAAATATAAGTAGATCTACAAGCATTTATAGATAAGGAGTGCATACTGAGGTTAATGTGACTAGCATCAAAACAAACTCTCTCGTAAGTGCTAAGTATGAACTGATTAGCTAATATACATTCAAAAGGAAACCTGATAATGCCATTCACAAGAGTTTTACGAGTATTTAAACTAAAGGTCTTCAGAAACATTTATATATGGCTTGTGTTATTCACAGCTATGGCTCTGGTATGGTGCATTAACATGAAAATTGTGGTCGTAAAATAAATAATTTGACGAGAATTAGAAAATTGTACATGTCAAGTAAATAATCTCCAGAATGGATGATCCAAGAAAAAGGGATCATGCCCAAACATCATCTCTTCTTCATTAGAATTTTAGATGACCACAAACCTTCCTACACACTTGACAATAGAATGGTGCAATAATGGTCCAATAGATCATCTACAAACAAGAAATAGGTCTTTAATTTACAGGAACCAATCATATCACACTATGGTGCATTAACATTAAAATTGTGGTCGTAAAATAAATAATTTGACGAGAATTAGAAAATTGTACATGTCAAGTAAATAATCTCCAGAATGGATGATCCAAGAAAAAGGGATCATGCCCAAACATCATCTCTTCTTCATTAGAATTTTAGATGACCACAAACCTTCCTACACACTTGACAATAGAATGGTCCAATAGATCATCTACAAACAAGAAATAGGTCTTTAATTTACAGGAACCAATCATATCACACCCAGATTACACACCCAGTGGCCAGTACAAACAAGAAAATAATCACCCATAGAGACTAAACATGTATATATTCAAAAATAGGTCTTAATTTACAGGAACCAATAGTATCACACACAATCTAGAGAAGTAGATGCTGACAATTTATCCTTATATTTATCAAGTCCATAGCTTCAAGAACTAAAATTAAAAAACATATACCATCTAACGCATGGATTGCATCTTTCGCGTCCCTGGTGTCATCAAAATCAATGAAAGCATAGCCTGGAGGTCTTCGAGCGACCCATACACTGCAGAACGAAGACAATTTTAGAGGAAATCAAGAGGGTAACAAAACATCAACCAGTTCGTAAACTATTACAGCTCCAACCTCCAATAATTTGGTTTCAATTAACAAGTCTAGTTAATAATAATAAACGCACTTTTTCTAAACAAGCTCGATAAAATTCTTCGAAAGCAATTAATCAAAATTCCCCAATAAGGAAAATCATTGAGGAATAAAGATCTAAATCCAAGGATTCTCACCTTCGTATAACTCCAAAAACACGAAACTCGTCCTCAAGTTCTCGCTCAGTGACCCGTGGATCCAAGTTTCCAACATATACACGAGACATTGTTCAGAGTAATCGCCTAACAAATGTTTCAGACATTCAGATCAAGTCAATCGCGAAAATTAAATAAGTAAACGAACAACTAAAAGAATTTCAGAACAATCTGAGAAAGAAAGAACGATAACAACATCACGAGTAGCAAAAAAGTATAGTACGCTAAGAACAACACAATACAATACAGATGTGAGAAAGCAAAATTTTACTCATAAATTAGGGTTTGCGAAAACTTACGAAGTGGATCTGGAAAAAGACAAGTTTCGACGGATATAAAGAAAAAGTAACAGAAATTCAAGACAGATCGCAGAAGAGAAAGAGAGAGAGAGAGACGAACCGAGTGAAGAGAAAATAAGGCAAAGCGAGCGCAGGACCCTCTATTCTCTGGAGGGTGGAGAGACTTCGAAAGCAGAGAAGGAGGAAGGTAATACTTTTGGGTCCTTTTTTAGGGTTTTAGTCTCTGTACACCTTTCCTATTTCCACTGCCAGTCTTCTACATATACATAAGGTATCGCCTATTCATCTGGGATATGTACAAACTTTGTATATTAAAGGGTATTTTTGTAAATAAATGTAATTAAGAATTTTTTTTTTATAAGGTAAGATAAATAACATTATGAGACCCTCCGCTCGAGGGGAATTCATAATGCATCAGTTACAAGGATAGAAGAAAGTAAAGAATTATTAGAAGGAGCGACCATAAAAGAAGATGTAACTAGATGACTAATGTTAGCAATCAAATCGGCCGCACGATTAGTTTCTCGAAAAATATGGGTGAGCTACTAACTATCGAACTGGTTGAAAAGAAGTTTGATGTCTTTCGTAATATTAGTTATTTGCCATAGAGGAGCCCAAGGACCTTGGACTGCATTAATGACCAGAAGATTATCGCCTCCTATGATAATATATCTGATATTATGCTGAATGGCGAGGTGAATGCCTTGGTGAAGAGCAACAACTTCGGCAATAAATGCTAAAGTAGAACCAATATTGAAAGCACGGGTGTGGATGAGGTCGCCCAAGTGGTTGCGGATGATGACTCCAACTGCTGCAGAAGAATCTCTGACGGAACCATCGAAGTTGAGTTTGAAGGAGTTGATGGAAGGCGGCTCCCAAGCAACTAAAATAGTGGATGGTGAGGGGGAAGGTGAATGGGGATGTGCCTCCGAGAAGGGAGAACCATAATTTTGATGAAAATCAATTGCAGTGTGGGTGCGCCAATGATGCGATTCCTTTCTTTCCAAAGAAGGAAAATGTAATTTGGTGTATTCTTTTTATTTTTAATATTCTCCAAAAGTTGTAACAAAATAGTAGTATGGATTTAGATATTAAGTCATGATTTCCCTTTTTAGAAAAAAAAATAAGAAAATATCACGATTTAAATCGTTTAATATTTGGTCCCAACTATTTTTTTCCTTCTACCGGTTTTAGAAATTTAGGATCTCTCATTTTCTTTTCTTTTTCCATCCAGTTAAGATCATGACATCTAAGCTAGTAAAACAATTATTTACTCAAGATTGTGTTCTTTTCCCTGATTATTATTTTGGACCTCTAATTGAGATTTAAAAAAGAATAAATGGATAAGATTCCAACACCTTTGACTCGAATAACTAAGTCCTATTCACTTTTTTTATTTTATTGAGGAGTCATCTTGTTATTTTTTTTAAAAATGAATTATCGAACTAATACTTGCACTCTATTGATTGAAAGTATTTAGGGGTGTTTTAACTTATGCACCAAGTGCCTAGGTTTAGCTACTTGTTTTTACATTTGCTTAAAAAACTGATATATATGGAATAGTCATATTAAGGATATACGTCTCATAATTTATACTCCCTCTGTTTTTTTTTAATTTACTCACTTCACTTTGGGGGAGAACCAAGAAGAAAGTACAAAAGTATGAAAGATATCTTGAAAAGGTGGAGAGAAAAACTAAAAAGTATGAGAGAGAAACTAAAAAGTGGATTAAATTATGAAAAAGTGAATAACATGTATGGAAAAAGAGGAGAAAGTAGATGTGACATGTTATCAAAAATAGAAAAAGCAACAGTGTGTAGATTAAAAAGAAATAGACTAAAAAGGAAAGTGTGTAGATTCAAAAGAAACAGAGGGAGTGTATAATGAGAATATGAGATAAGGAGCAAGATGGAATTATCATATATGGAAAGATATCAATTATGAGAATAATGTCCTTAATTAACTATGTTGTATTTATCAGTCTTGCTCAACAAAGATAAAAACAAATAACTAAACCTATGCACTTGATGCATAGGTTAGATTGACCTAATTATTTATTTCTTTTTGTAATATATAACTTTCTCTATTGATTGAAACTATTTTTCACTTAATAGAACTATAAATGATTTTTTGCTAAGTATCTAGTGTTTGTTGTTATAATGTATTGATTTATACAGATTAAAACTAATTAAAAATAAAAGGTATAAAATTGGATAATTACCTTAAAAATGGAAAAGAATGAAAAAAGTTAATTATAAAAATGAAAAATTACTCTAAATAAAAACAAATATGTACTTAACCATCAGTCCACCATCACATGTTGTTGTCATCCTTACCCCACCAACAACAACCACATAACCACCACCTTTTTACAACTTCTTCTTAATGGCCCTATTCCCGATACTTCACCATCCAATAACCTACCCTACCTGAAGCACCCCCTAGGCCTCATTCTCACACTAGTCTAAGGGTCTATTCTCTTCGGCATAAAACAATTGAACTGAATTAAATTATAACTAATTATTAGTAATGATAATAATTTAGGAACTGAACTGAACTGAATTAAATTATAACTAATTAATAGTAATGATAATAATTCGTGGTGGTTGCAGGGGTTGGGGTGGGGGGCTACTGGTGGGGGGGTGGATGGAGGGTGGGGTGAGGGCCTGCTGGTGGGTGGTGGAGGGGGTGACTGTGGGGATGGAGGTGGTGGTTTGGGAAGAGAAAAGAAAAAAGGAAGGGTAAAGTTGGAAATATTTGATGGAACCGGGGTGATTTTAAGTAATTTTGGGGCGATGTTTAACATTTCATCTCTTGAAAGTATGAAGAAAAAGTTGCAGTATTTTGGGAACAAATATCTAAATTGAAGAAAAAGAAATGGGCAAGTTTAGTAATATCATCTTATTAATTGTTGGAGTATATGCTGTATATTCCCATTATCTGAGACAAGTGTGAACACTTGTTCTACCACATGTTTACCTTATTAAGAAAGGGACAAATTAAAGTACCTAACATTAACAATATGGTTTTACACTCTTGTGATTTATACAGATTGAGACAGATAAAGGATAGAACTTTTATCATATCTTTCGAGTGTCATGAGATAGTAAACTCAAAAGGCTATATTTTTGCTTATTATTGTCCAAGCGAGTAAAATATACTTAAATTAAAAGCTCCAAATAAACAGATGAGCAAATAATAGTTTTGAGTGTATCATCGGGTGTATGATGAATCATTGTTCCGGATAAAAGCAATAACCTATAATAGCTGGCTGTGACGTGGGCTTTAAACACCTTTCATAAATACTCCTACTGAAGTAGTCATACTTCCTTTCCGTTTCAACTAATTATACCTGATAATACTAATTATGTCTTTAAGAATCATACTTTTAAAAATTGAGTTATATAAAGATAAAAAATTCATATCCATAGTTTTGAACCTATAGCATTCCATGATGGCATTACATGAAGAATCAAATAAAAGTTTGTCATCGAGATTGTAGAGGTATTATGCAATTAACTAATTATTTTATTCCTAGAATATTTTTTGCTTACATAATTATTTATGCTTTTTTTCCATATATCTATATGTAAGATCTTATTCTTTTCTCCATGAACTTAATTCTACTAAAACTATTTGGAAATCATGATTCGCATTTTTAGACTGTTTAAGGTCACGGATCATAAAAAAGGGGGAAGTTTGATAAGTCTTGATATAGTCATGATTGATGAAGAGGTATTTTTTTCTCTCTTAAATAGTATTTTCAATTATTAATAGAGGTTAGTTTTACATTTAATTAATTTTATTCATGAAACTATCATTATGATCTTCTTTTTTGCATTTTCATCTTCCATTCTATATGCGTTAGTGTTTATGTGCTATATTCTAAGTTGAAGTTGTGGCTGACACTCATGTTTTTCTCTATTCTTTCTGTTCTGTATCTATTAAATTATTACCCTCGCTCTACTTTCTTAAATTATCATTCGGCTATTATTCATGTTAAAACTGTGTTAATTATTGTTAGTCATACCTATTATTAGGATACCATTTAATAATAGAGTTAGTTACAATATTTAATTGGATATTAAAAATTATAAAATTTATATATCGTAATAACAAATCTAGAAATTATAGTATAATGACAAATACTTCCCTGTTCATTTTCTACTACAATAATTGGTGTGGGCATGGTTTTTAAGGAAATAAAAAATGGGTGATTTAGCATAGAGGTACCCCTTTAGTTAACTAGAGTAGGGGATAAATAATCCTTAATAAAATAAACGCAACTTTATGAGGCAATTTAGATAATTAATGAGGGTTTTATTAACATAAAATAAAGACAATATTGTCAACAATAGTTGCTTTTGTTTTACCAAAAGTGAAATGGTTCCAAAAGATGAAACTACCCAAATCGGTAATTGTTGTAATAGAAAATGAATGGAGAAAGTTATAAATACAATAGTGTTGAAAAATCTCATTTCACAGCAACACAAAATTGACAATAATATTAACAAAAAAAATTACAAAAAGATAAAATAAGCAACAACCCGTGCAACGCACGGGCTTCAAAACTAGTTACTCTAAATAAAAACAAATGTGTACTTAACCATCAACCCACCACCACATGTTGTTGTCATCCGTACCCCACCAACAACAACCACATAACCACCACCTCTTAACAACTCCTTCTTAATGGCCCATTGGCCCTATTCCCGATACTTTACCATCCAATAACCTACCCTACCTGAAGCACCCCCTGGGCCTTGTCCTCACACTATGACACTAGTCTAAAACCTTATTTTTACTGTGTGAAGACAAATGTGTGTCATATCTTAGGCTCCCATTTTTAGTTTTTTGGTTGGATAATAATAGATTTAAAAAGGAAAGCTAAGGTGGAAAAGAATTTTCCATCGGCTTGTAAATATTTTCCTCCACTCTTTCATTCCCAACATCTCTATTATAGTTTAATAATTTTCCGTCATGACATTCATTTGTGTTTTCCACTAGAAAATATTCTCCGTAAAAGACCATTTTTCCATGAAAGATGTTTTCCCTCAAATCAAACGGACTCTTTAGTTAAAAAAAAATGTAGTCAACAATATATCATGAATATAGAAGAAGTCCAAGTATTGCAAATCTTGAAAGTATGAAGAAAAAGTTGCAGTATTTGGGGAACAAATATCTAAATTGAACAAAAAGAAATCGGCAAGTTTAGTAATGGAGTATCATCTTATTGATTGTTGGAGTATATCCCCACTCTGAGACAACTGTGAACACTTGTTTTCCAACATGTTTTTCTTCTTAAGAAAGCGACAAATTAAAGTACCTAACAACATGGTTTTACACTTTTGTGATTTACTCCCTCCTGTCTTTATTAATTTATCCGTATTTTTTTTGGAGGTCCCTTATTAGTTTACCCATTTCTTTTGTTTCTATTTTTGGAATGGGACCACTAACTTTACATCACACATACATTCAACTTTACAATAAAATAATAGTTTCTCTTTCTTTCTATGTCCCACAACATCATTTCTCCTAAAACACTGTGCAAAAAAAAACGGATAAACTAATAAAGACCGGAGGGAGTATAATGATTGAGACAAATGAAGTGTAGAACTTTTATCATACACTCAAGTGTACCACTGTACCATGAGCATAGTACACTTAAGGGTACTTACAATCGGGTGTACGATGAATCATTGTTCCGGATAAAAGCAATGACATATAATAGCTGGCTGTGACGTAGGCTTTAAACACCTTTCAATTTCATAAATACTCCTACTGGAGTAGTTATGGTCTTATGGACGTGGACCTGACGAATGAGGGCTGAGGCCTGAGGGAGTTGACTCATTTTAGTGACACTGCATCAGTGTGACTGTCTCCCCAACTCGTGGATCCCTTCCTTTCCGTTTCAACTTTCAACTCCTCTCTCTCTCTCTCTCTCTCTCTCTCTCTCTCTCTCTTATCTCTTCACACGTTCTTTCGCATTCAACCTTTCTGCTTGCTCAACTTGTTTTATATATAGATGCATCATCTCCTTCTCCACCTTCACATAAGCTTTGTTTTATGTAAAAATAATTAATATCCCACTAACCAGTGCAGCTCGCTAGCGTGAATTGGCAGTTGACAACAGATCTGTAAAGGAGGACTAGGTGTGCATGTCATTTTTTTTTCTTTTCACTATTTTCTCTTGCAATTTAGTTATATACTGTATATATACTTCATTTATTTGTGTGAGCGGTGACTTCAGTAATTGATTGCATTTTTAGTATGTAGTAATACAACTACAGAAGAACCAAACTTTTGTCTAATAATGTTACCTTTGCTTTTGTCCCCCTATATCATTAATTAGGCCTTGCTTTTTATACATTTTCTATATGCATGACTTTTATATATTTTCTAACAAAGTACTTTGATCTGTTGTGTAAAATTAGGGGTATTAACGCGCCTAACCGAGATCGAGCTTGATCCTGGGGTTGCTCGACTCGGCTTGTAAAACTTTTATTCAAACTCGAGCTTTTTCGAGCTTAAATTTTCTAGTTTAATTTACCTTAATACTCAATTTTGAGTTAGAAAATTATATTACATATATTTTATAAATAGGTTTAAACTACTTTTTGAGTTTTTCACAAGTAATGTGCATAATTTAAGTCTATAATATGGAAAATAACATAGCTAATATATTTCGAGCGCTCACGAACTTTTCGAATCGAACTTCGCTATGCTCGGCTCTAGAAAATTTTGCGAGCCAGCTAGGCTCACTAACACCCCCTAGTTGTGTTAAAAAGATGTGTGGGGTTTTGGATCATTATAATGGAATGATTCATGGTGAAATTTGTAATCTTTGTTAATTGATGATGAATACTTCTATATCATCTAGTTAAAATTATATTATTTGATTAATTTGCTAATCAAATGTTGTGTGATTGATGTATATTGAGTGAAACATTAATAATAGAAGCAGAAAATGTTGTGGTTTCATTTGATTAATTATCCCATTATATGGTAGTTCCCTTTTCATCTTTTTTTTTTCCCTCAGAAAAGATAGCTAACGAAGTACTCACTTCTATAACAATGCTATAATCTACTGGTAACTTATATTGTTGTTTCGTGAACTGTGAAAGAGTCCTAATTGGGAGAGATTAGAGAGTGAGATGGGTAGCAGCAAAAGAAAGGAGGATGCTGTGGAACACAAGTATGACGTTATTGTGGTGGGAGGTGGGATCATGGGGAGCTGCACAGCCTATCAAACATCAAAGAGGGGGTACTCTACACTATTATTGGAACAGTTCGATTTGCTGCACAACAGGGGATCTTCCCATGGAGAGTCTCGCACCCTCCGAGTCACCTACCCTGAGCCTTACTACTCTTCCATGGTCCTAGAATCCTCTAAGTTATGGGAAGACGCTCAGTCTCAGATTGGGTATAGAGTCTTGTATCCCACCAACCAGCTCGACATTGGTCAAGCTAGTGATCGGTCTCTCCAGGCCGCCATTCATAGCTGTCAGTCCAACTCCATTGAGTTTCGGGTGCTTGATCATGTACAAGTGTCTCAGGAGTTCTCTGGAGGGGTGGTAGTGCCGCAGGACTGGATTGGGGTTGTCAGTGGAGGGGCTGGTGTAATCAAGCCTACCAAAGCTGTGTCCATGTTTCAAACCTTAGCCTTTCATAATGGCGCCATTCTGAAAGACAACATGAAGGTTACCGACATAAGCAGAGATATTGGCGGCTGCATAGTGGTTTCCACAGCTACAGGGGAGAAATTCTTTGGCAGGAAATGCGTGATCACAGCTGGTGCTTGGATGAGTAAGCTGGTGAAGGTGGTGACAGGGCGTGAAGTTCCCATTCAACCTTTGGAGACTACCATATGCTATTGGAAGATCAAGAAAGAGCATGAAAGGGATTACTCAATTGATGGGAGATTTCCTAGCTTTGCTGGGTACGGGAATCCATATATATATGGTACTCCGTCTTTAGAGTATCCTGGGTTGATCAAGGTTGGGGTACACGGAGGACGATTCTGTGACCCAGATAAACGATCTTGGACCCCAGACCCAAAGTTAATGGACTTTCTCAAGAAGTGGGTCCAAGAGAAGTTCGGGGGTCGAATTGAGTATGATCATCCGGTCTCAGCGCAATCCTGCATGTACTCAATGACCCCGGATGAGGATTATGTGATAGACTTCTTAGGAGGCAAGTTTGGGAAGAATGTGGTAGTTGCGGGTGGTTTTTCTGGACATGGATTCAAGATGGGTCCAGTGATAGGGAGGGTGGTGGCTGATTTGATACTCCATGGAGAAGCCAAAGGGATAGAGTTGGAGTACTTTAAACTTGCCAGGTTTGACAAGAATCCTAAAGGTAACATCAAGGAGTTTGCGGAACAAGTAGGTACTTCCAAGCTATGAGTTAGCCGAGGTTGTTGCTGAGATTAGGTGGTTGCATTCTTTCCTATGCTGTATGCATATAGGAACAAATTTCCTGTCATATATTTTTGCTAATTAAACCATCATGTTCATCAATGAAGAAGTGGACTACAAGGTTCTTTCTTGATGTATTTGGTTTTCATTTGCTTTTGTATGGCAAAGCCATTTTGCTTGTGTGTTAGTGCGTGCATGTGAGATTAGTATTGGGGACTCTATTGTATACTTGTATATTTATGGTTTAATTGAAGTTCTATCTCTGTTTTTTAGCATGTGAAACTTTCTTTTCCAAGTTATACTTATACAAGTACCATTATATAATATGTAAACCAGGTTTGAAAAGAACCCCAAAGATCTGGCGGACATTTGCAGAGCGAGTGATTCGACCTTTTTTTCTTTTTGTTGTTAAAGGGGTGTGATGCTTGTGAGAAATAAAGCTAACAAATGTTCTGCATGATTGAGATTATTTGGTTGCTTTATTTGTGACAGGGTTAATTTCATTGTTCATAGAAAAATAAGTAGCTTTTACTTATGGTTGAGCTAATTAATTTGAAAATAGGAGCCGTTAAGTTACAGGAAGGAGTCACTTTTACTCTACATCACACATGATTATATATCTCCTTATAGGGGGGGGGGAAAAGAAGTTATTTGCAAACGAAAAGCTATTTATAGAACATGTTATGCGAAGAACACGACAAGAAAATGGTTGGATCCACAGTCCACTGATGAAATTAGATGGTGACATCCACTCCCAAGTGAAATTATACATAAATAAGCTTTGCCATATCAACAATTCAAAACCAATCAAACGACATAGATGTTTCTAGCCTTATGCAAGGTTATTAAGTGTTGCGGGAGCAAACGGAGCAGTATGCTACAAAAGAATATATCTATGAATCCAACTCAGATAATCAAAGCCTTTCTTTCTATTCCAAATGTAGTTGATGTATTAAAAAATTTATAAATTCACAAAAACAAGAACCGCATGTTGCTAACTAAATTCTTTTGTACATTGTACACGGCTCCAAGCCTACAGAAACCTGTATGAGTGTGCAAAACCACAAATTTGTAGCTGTACTCTCCATGTAACAAAAATGCTTCATCTTTCACGACCATATACTGTTAACGGTAACAATGGCTCCTCACAGAATGTAGCCAAGCTGACTGAGATTCACCATCAATAAAACAGCAGCAAATCTCAGTTTGCCCATTTTAGCATAGACCTGAACTTTGAAACAGTACAACTTTGGTATGGTGCGTATTGATACGAAATACCATTACAGGCAAGTGCATCTCCCACTTGGTGGCACAGGAGTATTGATTCTGCATTTAATCAAGAAGACAAGCATAAGCATGAGCATAAGCATAAGCGCAACTCATTATCATACTTCCTCAAAAAGTAATATGAGAAAGAGTTCCAAAAAATAAGATAGAGCTGACAAATAAACATCAGCAATGCCATAAGTCGTATAGAAGTAAAGAAAGTTTTTAGAGTCACACATCAAAGATCCAAGGAAGGGGACAAAGCAAACAGAAGAAAAAGAAAGCAAACTCTTAAATCCTAATTTAGAAAGAAAAAACAAAATTCCAGAGTTGCAGCCTTTTTTTTTTAGGGAAAACAAACATTCCAGAGCTGCAGTTCAATAACATCTAAATTCATTATTCATAATTTCATATACCCGGGAAAGGAAAGGAAACTGACAGTTGATACAATCCAGAGGATGTCAATGACGCTACATTATCTAGCAACATTTCACAAATTCCAAGTATTATTCACAAAAGAAGAGTTATTACCACTTACAAAGCAGCAGTTTCGTCAAACTATGAATGAGGCTAGAAATGCATGTAATACAGCCCAATAAATCATAATACCAAGACGCAAAGCAGGCTGACGCATTAGTGCTCGGTCACAAGAAACCCTGGCAAGCAGCAGATAGGGAAACAATCAGACTCAAAGAGAGAATATATAACTGTAATAATATTTTATGAAAAACATAACAAACAGCCTACCATAGACCATCAATCATGTCACTGACAGGCCTTGTGAACCTCGGGACGAACCTCGATGTTGTAAGTGATTTAAAGCCATGGACTGAAGAGAAAAGAGACATTGTAAGAAGAAAATCAATTGTGCTCAGAAAAAATCATAAGCAATCTGATTCTGTGGAAAGAAAAGGAAACACAAAATGCACAGAAAATATTGCCTTTCTCATCTTCCTCATCCTCAATTCTACCAGAACTTCCAGCATCTGCATCAATAGCTATCGCTACTTGGTCATTGTTCACTTTGCGTAAACTCCGGACTTGAGAAGAAGTAACTGATGATGTCCATTTGTTCATCTGCAAGTCACGCATCAGAAAAGAAAAAACCCTTAGAGTTGCAAGAAAAAACATATCACACTGACTCTAGAAGGGGTTGCATAAACAAAAGAATCTAAGCAGAGATAACAAGGCCTTATAAATATCCACAAAAATGGCCCAACTAAAACGTATACACAAGCCAGATATATACGTCCCTTCAACAAGCCTCAGTGCTACAAGCAGCAACAAAGAGAGAGGCAGGGTATAGCAGATTAGCTACTAAGAAAGTAAGAAAAACCATCCAGAAGCCTCTGATGACCTCCCCAAGTTCCAAACCAGTCCACGGCAATTGGATGGTAACTTCCCAACTCAACTAGATGAGCAACATATTCCACAACGTCCACACTAGTTGCTCTCTCACAGAACTACAAAATATTTTGGGGAACTAAACTCATGATTCATCTATAAAACCTACCATTGGTTCAACCTCGACGATTTCAGAGGTTCCTAATCCAGACACCCCAACACCCTGGAGAGAATTTAGATATAGCTCCTTCTCATGCAACGAAGCTTCCAGAGCTGCTTTTCTGTGCAGCAACTCTTCTATTTTATTCCGTTCTGCTTGCAATAGCATATCCTTATTTTGTGCTGCAACCCGCAAATCTTTCAATTCTGATATTATACATGTTATGTCCCTCTCAACATGCTCCTTGTATTCAGGAACATGAGCAGTATTATCATCAACACCATGGGTATCACGCTTAAGAACACCAGAAAACATTGTATCCAACCATGTCAAAAGGTCATAAAGTTCACCAGAACTTCGCTCTTTTGCCATTTTTGTTACTTCTAAGACATCATTTGTGCATCTAGTGACCTCTTGCCTTAGAAAAGAAATTTCTGCATCTCGATCCTGCAACTGGTTTTGAAGATTTTCAACTTCAGATAGAAGACCTTCAGACATATGGTGCAGTTCATCAAACTTGCTCACAGTAACAGACAGCTTTTTAAGGGCCTTGGCACGAGAAGCTTCTACATGCTCCAAATCAATATTCTTCTGCTGCACTGCTTTTTCCAACTCGTCAACCTTACTTCTCAGGGCATCCATCTGATTCTCCTCCTCCTCTAGTGCTTGCATTAAAGCCTCAATTTCTGCAATTAAAACACATGCACAGGGCCACTCATTGTCAGAGCTGATCATAACATACGGGAGCTAGATCAAGATTAGAATAAAATAAATCAATATATAAGTCTTGACCTTGTTCCTTGGCAGCGACTGTATCAGTCAATGACTTAACCTTTTCCCCTAACTCTGTTGAACTAAGATATTCATGCTGTAGTTCAGACACCCTTTGTTCCAACAAACTCCTGTCATTGCCTAATGCTTCCAACTTGTTCTCCAAGTCATGAGCATATTTCGTCATTGATTGCAGATCCCGGGAACAATTTGCTGCAGTAGCTTCAGCTTCCTTAATTTGACTTACAAGCTCCATGCATAATCGTTCTCTTTGGCTATCCTTTTCTTGAAGCTCCTTCTGCAAATATAATATTGTAGATTTCAACTCTTTATTATGACCTTCAACACTCTTAGTTCCAATATCAACAATATCTTTCACAGCCACCAATAGCCTATCAGCCAGGCTTTTTACAGATTCCTCAGAAGATGAAAGAGCATCCCCACTGAAATTTCCTCCATCACCTGTAGGTAAAGCTGGCAGGTTGATCCTCGGATTTTCATTTGCAAAAGTGTCACCGATCAATTGGGCTTTTCTGTTTTCAATCTCCATAATTGAGCTAGTGCACGCTTCATACAGAAGTGATATGCTTCTTCGCATCACAATTCCCTCCATGTCTTTTTCCTTCTCAACTGATTCAAGACGGATGTTGTCACCCTTGATAGATTCCAAGGAGCTCCTTTGAGAGGCAATTTCTCTTAGCATGGTGCTAATGGCAGTGGATACCCACTCGATCTCTGTTCTCAATGACATTGAGTGGCTATGTATTCTCTCCTTAAAATCACTAATCTTTTCAGTTAGTTGCTGAAGCTGCTGCCCAATATCAAAATCAGCACCTTCATCAAATGAATCAGGGGTCTTATTTCCCCACGAAGAAGTTTTTGACCAAAAATCCTGAAACAGGTGAACCGCAATTCAGTTACTATAAGAGATGGATATGCAAAATAACCACAACTACATCTAACACAGAAATGCAAAATGGCTCAGTTGATCTTCATTACTAGAACATGTTAGATTTGGAAAAGATATGTGCATTGAATGGATTAACTTCTTCCAGAAAGAGTCACGGCTTAGGTACAAGTTCAACATCCACAACAGAAGGATCTTCCTATATTATCAGTTCTTCTAAATAATAGTTTACACTCCCTACATCTTGGTTAAAATATGCAACGCAATTCTGAATAATACAATTTGAGACCATGGACAATTCATGATATATGTAATATAATAGCGAGTATTCAACTTTCCAGCAAGCCAGCATTCATCTATGTAGAATCCCCAATCATCAGCCAAGTAGGATAGAAAGAGGGACAATGAAGGCAGACTCTAGTAGGGTAAACACAGAGCAAGTAAAGTATAATATCTTCACAGATATACAACAACGAAAATTCAGAATAAAGCACCTTGAATCTGGAATTAACAGAGACCAGGCCACCATGATCTTTAGCAGGTACAGAGTCCGCACCAAGTTCCATGCAAGACTCCATATGAGCCTTTACATTGAGCAAAAGCCCTAAATCCTTGGCAAATATATCATCACTTAGAGTAGATACATCAAAGAAGACTTTCTTCACTCCATGCACACTGGACTTCAGCCTCTCAAGTTCAGCACGTTGATTCTCTCTCTCTTCTGATAATTTACCAAGATGAGAAAGAGCTTCCAATTTGGCCGAATTTGTAATATCCCTTTCCTTTGAGAGATTTGAAATTTCATCATAGGCTCTTTCCAATTCTTCTTGCAAACCATCATTCCTTTCCTGAACTTCATTCAACTCAGCCAGCAGAAGCTCTGCCGATTTTTTGGATTTCTTTGCCTCCTGCTCAGATGAAGCAGCTAACTGTTGTAGATCAGAGCATAATTTTACAATTCCTTCCAACTTCTGCAGTGGATCATGAGCATTAATTACTTCACCGGCATGGATCTCACCAAGTTTGCTAAGCAGCATACTCAAAGTATGGCTATTTAGCTGTAGATGCTGTTCAGCTTCTTTCAGACGATTATTCAAGGATAAATTCTCAGCTTCAAATGCTTTGTACGTTTCTAGCTCAAGAGACAAATCACTTATCTTCTGACCAGACTCCACAAGTGAATGTTCATGATTATTTATAGTGAACTTCAATCGATCGATCTCTGCAGTCATCTCCTCAATGTTCTGTTTCAGACCATCTCTTTGCTGCACCAGTGATTTTCCTTTTCTAACAGCAAGATTTAACTTCTCACGCAGAGAGGCTGACTTCTGCTCTTCCTGATTAAGCAGCTCCTGAAACTCCTTTTTTCTAATATTCGAATCTTCAAGTTCGCTCAACATAGATTGATTCTTCTGCAGGTATACATCTCTCTCTTCCCTAACGGTTACTAATTCATCTAGAGCCTCAGCAAGATCTCGTCTCAGATCTTCTATATTCTGCTCCTCGTGGACTCTGCTTCTAGACTTGGAATCATCCATTTCCATAACATCCTTATCAGACAGATGCTCATTCTCTACATGAGTCATAGTCAATTCTTTTGCAGCATGCTCTATAATGTGCTTGTGGACACCTGGTTTAGGATCATGACCTTCGGCATCAATTTCTCTATCATGATTCACAAGTTTTCTGATCAATCTTTCCAAGACCTGAATACTACTCACATCAGGAGACTCGTCTTCAATTCCAGAATCCTGAAGTACATCAAGAATCAAGATTTGCAATCTCTTCAAGTCCCTTTCAATCTGGTTCATCTGATTCTCATATCTGAGCTTCTTTACCAAGTTCCCCTGCAAAACATCAACTTCTTTCCTTAATGTATCCAGCTCAAGCTCATGCTGCACAGCGGTATGCATAGCTATTTCATGATCAGTGGTCAAAGTCACCAAGCTACTCGACAGAATCTCGTTCCCTTCAGTAGCAACTTGCAAAGAGGATTCAAGCTTCGATATTGTTCTACGTGATTCTTCTACGTCAGTGGACAGTGAGCTACAGTAACTTTCAAAGTTATCAATCTTCTGCTGAAGGGACATCATGTGCTCATCAGCTTCAGACAATGCACTTTCCTTCTCATAAAGGATTGCTTCATGAGCTGATCTGAGTTCATAAATTTTTCTTTGTGATTCTTCTAAATCATTTGACAATGATTCACAATAGTTCTCAAGTTTCTCAATTTTCTGCTGAAGAGACCTCATGTGGTGGTCAGCCTCTGATAAGGCAGTTCCTAACCAGTGAATCCTTTCTTCAGGTTCCATGGATCGTATCTGGGTAGGTGTATTTATTCTATCCAAAATCTCCTCCCATCTCTGCACCAAAATATTCCTTTCCGTCAGTGATTGTTCCAGCATGTCATTTTGTTCAGCCAATTCATAAAACTTCGTCTGCAACTCTTCATATTTCCTTCTCAGATCATCATCCACATTAGAAGTTGGTTGCACATCATCCTTGCCTCCGTCTGTAACAGCAAAGCCAGCATCTGAATACGACCCTCCTCCAACAGAACTCCTTTGGTCCCAATCAACTGCCGGAAAAGAATTGCCAGCAACTGTCTTTGCTAGCCAATCAACTTTCTCAATGGTGTCTTTAGAGTGATAATGATCCGGCAGCTCAAGATCATCCAAAATCTCCTCTATCCTCTGAAGTATAGAATCTTTCAGAAAAAATGACTCTCTCAGTGCCGTCGCAGAGTTACGGATATATGTCAGCTCAGATTCCAGAGCTTCCATACGTTCACCAGCCTCTGAATAGTCCTTCAGTTTCTCTTCGACCTCAAGAAGCCTAGCATCTTTCAACTGCAACTCCTGGGAGCATTTTTCGAGTTCACTTGACATCTCAGCCAGAGATTGCTTAAGACTGTCACGCTGCACAACTAATCCTTTCCCTTTTGCAACAGCAATACTCAGCTTTTCTCTAACAGAAGCAACCCGCTGCTCTGACTGCTCTAGCTCCTTGACTTTATGCAGTAACTCAGTCTGCATAGCATCAAAGTCATCCTTTGCTTGAACCAAGCTCTCCCTGAGAACAAGGATTTTATTCTGCTGCTGAATAATCGAAGAGTTCAACAACTCAACGTAGCCTTGCAGCTCATCGAACTCCATCACTCTAGAGTTAATATCTTTAATCGATAAGCTGGCCTGCTCTTCTAGCTCCATGTATTTCTGAATAAGCAACGAAACTGCAGACAGCAGGTGTGAAACAGGTGCCTCATCTAAATCCACCTCTGTATCTTGGACCTTAAGCACTTCTTTAACATCCAAACAGAGCTTCAGTAATGAGTCAGTGTCCAGACACCTTTTGTTTAATTCCTCAATGTCACTGACTTTATTAAACAAGTCGGTGGATAATTTGCTGTTGGACTCCTTAAGCAGCGGTATGTCACCAAGCACATTGCCCACTCTTGCGACAAGAGCCTCATAAAAACCGGCATCTAAAGGATCCTGTTGGTAGCTCTCTTTCATGTGAAATTCACTATCTTCAAAGTGTTCATCAGCAACATTCAGCAAACTCATTAGACCAGCAGAAATTTTTTGCAATAGACCAATGGCTAAACTGCGCTCTTCATCAACACCACACAGCTTTTCCTCTAATTGCCTATATGAACTAGAGAGCTCATCATGAGCTTCAAGCTTTGACCTCCAAATTTCAATCACTTCACAGGCAGAATTTACAGAGAAGGAGAAGTGGCCATTCAAGTCATGGCTTAGTTCACTCGGAAGAGAGTAGCTAACTGCAGATTGAATAGCTGAATCAAGCTTCTGAACAATCGGAGCAAGCGCCGCGAAGGAAGAGTTCCATTCCCTTCCAACTGAAAATATATTCTCTCTCATTTCCCTTTGCATGGTTTCGACTTCATTGAGAATTGTAGAGGCCACCTCAGCTGAGCTTTTTTGTATTTCCTTCAGCTGAATCTGGAGCTCACCAACTCTAGAATGAGTGTCTGTCAACTTCTTGACAAGCTTAATATTCTGCAACTGAAGACCAGCATACTGGCTCTTCAGGGATTCACACAAATCTTCTAGCTGAGTTTTCTTCGCTTCAGTATCATATGCATGCTGATTCATAGCTCCACAAATAACTTCCAGCTCAATGTTTCTCGCTTCAAGATTATTACTCATATCCTTTAGAGCTTCAACTTCAACCTCCAGCTGCCCACAGGTGACAATAGCAGCTTTACAGCGATTATTTTCATCCATGACCAGAGTATCCACACGTTTAACATTCTGAGCCAGTGCCTGAAGCACATTTCCCAAGCAACTTATTTCCTCCTTTGCAGCCACATAAGGATCGAGAGGCCCCACACTTTCAATTGTGGGGTTTTCTTCAGACTCATTGTCATCAACATTACCTTTGGACTCAAAAGCTTGAATTAATTTTGATACTCCTTTACCAGATGACCGACTCAGGGATACTGAGTGAGAATGCATGCAGTCAACTGCCTTTTCAAGTTTTTGCATTCTTTTCTCAGCCTCCTCCAGACATCCCCTTAGAATAGAAGCACCCTCACTGTAACCAGATGGCAGCTCAACAAGGGATGTGCCGTCAGATACGTCTCCGCCTGCAGGAACCACTGACAGCAATGCAGTTTCATCATCTCCTTTCAATGAATTTTCCGCAGAGCTACGAGTCCCAACAGAAGAAAGCTGACATTGCCTGCTATCAGTGTCAGCTACTCTAGCTTTATAAATCTCTAAGCTGCTATGAAGAACAATATTTTCCTCGGCCATTTGTTCAAGGCGTGACACAGCTTCTTTCAGTTCAGCCTCAAGCTGCACATGTTCCTGATGTTGTATTGACACCTTATCTTGGTAAACAACGAGCTCTGTAGAGAGTCTTTCAAACTCATGGGCAAGGAACTCTTCATGGTCCTTCAGCTTCTTACTTCCTTCAGTAAAGACTGCAAGGCTTGTATTCAAACTAGAATTTTCCTGCTGTAAAGCCACAATCACTCTCCTGGAATCTGCTAAATCTTCTGAAAGCATCTCCTTCTCATGAAAAAGAAATTCCTTTTCCCCCTCTAACTTCTTCCTCTCGTCAGTCATAGAAGAAAGGGTCATTTTCAAGTTGGTAATTTCCTGCTCCAGGGTGGCCAATTGAGTATCACTATCAGCCATACCCAGTGAAAGCTTCTCATTTTCATAAGAATATTGTTTCATCACCTCCTCAAATTCATTACGCTGCTCAGACACTAATGCAAGACTTTTCAGTAACTTTTCATTCTCTACCTGTGCAGCTTCCAGAATAACATCAGAGTTGGCCAAATCTGCAGAAAGACTGGAGATGCGCGTGACCGATTCATCCAATTTGATCTTCAGTTCATCAACTTTGGCAGAAAATTCCACACTCTCTTCCTTGGCATTGTGATACAAGTTCTGAAAGTTTAGTTTCTCGCTGATAGCATTCTCCAGCTCAGATCTACACTGATCAAGCTCCGAACTAAGTCTTTTATTGCATTCCTGGACATCTGTAAGCAATGTAGTAAAAGAAGGCACTTCATCAAGATCACGATCAGTTTGTTGCTCGCGCTGCTCCAGAAGTTGCAAGTGAAAAAATTCTTTTGAAATATTTGCAAGATAAAGCTGCTCCTGCAACGTCGGAGGAAGAGCAACTATCCCATTTTTGGGCACAGGAATATTGTCATGATCTGTTATTTCTCTTGAATTGATCAGATACCTAAAATCACCTTCAGGGAGCCACTTGAGTACCTCTGCAAGCTGAACAAGATCCAAGGAGTTTCTGTGTGCAACAGGGCACAAAGATCGGACCTCAGTAGAATCTCCAAGGTTGCTCTTAACAGAGTCTATGTGACTTTTGACATCAATCACACTAGAACCCTCAGGTAAGTATGCCTCACCGTATCCTTCAACAACTCTCTGATCCGAATAAGCTTGATTTTCTTCTCTTTCAGAATCTCTTGAATCACTTATGGATTGCAAATCAAGTGCATTTTCATTATATGACTGGTTCACATCTACTCCTTCCCAATTCAACATTGTAGGACTTGCTATTTCAGCACCCACGGAGGTTGTCTCAACAGGAACAGAAGCCTCAACTGCCTTATAAACTCCCAGCTCCAGCGCAACACTTCTATCAGAATTCTTAGGATCAGAACTGTCAGCCTCCTGCATTGCCCCTACCCAGCAACAAATGAGAATAAAATTATACATCAAAGTTTGCAAGATTATTGACAGGTCAACAAGTTATCAGAAACGTTGAAGTGGCATAACGATGATGATACACAATAATCAAATCATGTAGAAGATGATAATGGTGATGGGAAAGATGAAAACAAAGAAGACAGTGAAGAAGAAAGAAGGCACAACCTACAACTGATACCTGATCTCCCACGAGCTGCCCCTTTGCTTCAACCGAAACAGCAGCAATCATTTCAGTATCAGATGCTGCTTCAGGGGCAGAGTCAGTAGCAACAGCCAAATCATCGTCATGAACAGTGTTTGATTTGGTAGATTCTGATGTCCCAGACCCTTCAACTTCATGAGCATCTATCTCAACTTCTCCTTTGGTTGGAGTACTACAGTCAGGTTCACGATTCGACAAAGTCTCTACCAACACATGATCATCCGCAGAATTCTGCGGATCAGCAGAGGTACCTTCTGAATTCTCCAAAGCCTTCTGGGTATCAATGGTAGAATCTACAGTATTCGCTAATAATTCAACTTCAGCTCCAGTAGCTTGAGATGATTCTGCCTTCTTTGTATCAGCAGCAGAGACCAAATTGGCATCAGCTTCATGTTGTTCAAATTTATCAGCTTTACTGGTGGATGTACTGCTGCTTTTTCCATCCTTTCCTTTCCCATCCTTCCCTTTAGTATCTTTTTTCTGACGATATTGTTGAAGCTGGAAATATACATACGAAATCAAAACCCAATCAAAATCCCCCAAACTGAAATCAACAGGCTCGTGCCCATGTATGCTTGCTAAGATGTCATGTATATGACTTTCCATGATAATCAGCAAACTGATACTTTTCTAGGAAAATGTAGAGGAAGTAGAACCTAATAGAAAGTAAATTTTCCGTCTTCCAAGAATACAAGTGGCTCCAGTTTGATATAGCAATACGGTCAAGTCTTGGGGATGGAATCAATATTAATTTAGAATGAGGAATAAGACAAAAACATTTTAGTCCTTACTCCCGTGATTACAAAGTTACTGTCAGGAGCCAAAAGCATGTTCTTGAAGAAACAAATCAACAACATAAACCATATTAACTTAACTAGAAAATGATTCATTAGCAGAGCTGAAATTCATTGCAAACAATCTAGATAAAAAATCATCAAAACATCAAAAATAAACATATTATCCTTCTTCAATTGATATTAGAGTCGGAAACAAAGAGAACTTTCTGAAAAGTAAACTACTTGCACGTAGTGAGTGTTCGGTTGGGATATAAATATTTTCCTTAAAAAGTGTTTTTCCCATTTTCCTTTTACTATTGGTTTGTAATGGGTGGAAGATCGCTTTCCCTCAGGATATAAAAACATTTTCCTTTCTAGAAGATGGAATGCCACAGTTTCCTCCTTATCCCTTACATTCCGCTTTCTATTCTTCCATCCATCCTCATCCATCCACTTTCATTTTCCCTTTGTCACTAACATTTTTGTTAAGTAACCAAACAAAAGAAAACTAATTTCAAATTGTGTTATTCCTTAAAAATTCATTTTCCATCGAAAATGTTTTCTGTTCAACCAAACATAGCCGTAGTCACATGCTTATGCTAGGCTAATATACTTGCTAAGTACCAAACGAAAGATACCCAATATAAATAACTCTTTTTCAAGTTAGAAAATTGTTGGTTAACTGTATACATCATTCTATGAAAAACAACCGATGAACTGAGGTTATGCTGAAACATTGGAACCCAAAGCTAACTGGTCTCCCCAAGCAGGTTGTCCATCTGGCTTCCATGTGCTAGAATTAAGTTTAAGCAATATGTATTAATTTGATGTTAGCAATATGATTTTGATCATTTACAGGGCTCTCATAAAATACAGATACAAGGAACAAAACTGAGAGTCTCAGATTTTCTATTTTCTTACACCACTAGTCTCAGACTCTCAGCCGTCAAGTCAGCCAAAAAGGAAGCCTAAATTAACTGAACTGAACTCAAATGCATTGTAAATACTTATAAAAGGGAAGAAACTTAAAAACCTTTTTGCGGCCAGCAGCAAGAAGATCGGTCCGGTTTGATTTTTTGTCCATTCCGAACCGCCTTAGGTCTAAGAGAAGGCCTCAATCAGCCGCATCCGATCACTGGCACTCACAAAAATTCCAAACCAATTCACTGTCAGAAAGTCTATCATATTCCAATTGAATAGTCAAATATAATCTAACATTGTTTGCAATCTCAATTGATCCCAGAAATCAACGGACTATTAAACAGAAATGCACCTACTTAATTGAGTTGGGAAATTCAATCGGGAAATTGCCGATTACAAGAGTTAATTGTTTATTCATACAAATCTTAAAACAATATTAGAAATGAAAACTTCTAGTTACAAATCAAATCGAGTAAAATTCTAAAATTGAGAAAATGGAGAGAGAAAGAGATGATTACTTGCTGATTGACGCCCAAATTGAAGGAATTTGAGGAGAAATGGATCTGGTTGACGTTAATTTTTATGAATTTAGGGTTGTTGATGTTGTTGGATGTCGGTTGCTTTTGCTGGAGTGTGTCTGTTTGTTTTTCGCCCCTTTTCTTCTCTCTTAGATCTAACGCAATGTGAACTTTTTTCTGCAAATTTTGTTTTTACAGAAAACAGACGAATTTTACAAAGAGAAGAAGCAGAAAATAGGTGTACGTTGGTTGCTCAAACATGAAAAACGAGATGTTGGTAGAGTGGGGGAGTGAATTTGATTAAATGGTCCAAACTTCATGATGTTGAAGTAACAGTGACGTTATAATTCCAGATTATTGGGCCTGTCGTCCATAAGTCTTGGGTTGGCTCAACCTCAACCCAGCTCTATCTCAACTTGGTTACAGACAACAATTTGGTGCATAGGGGATGAGGAATTGGAAAACTCTTGCTTGATAAAATCTATAGGCCTTGTTTGGCAAATAAAATTTAGAGTTTAGCGGTTAGAGTTTAGAGTTTATAGTTTAGAGTTTAGAGTTTAGAGTTTAGAGTTTAGAGTTTGCTGTTAGAGTTTTAACTTTTTGTTCAGCAAATTTGACAACTTTTTTTTTTATAAATGTGTTTGGTAATAATTAACTGAATGCTAAAAGTTTATTGCCATTTGTTTGTGTGAATGACATTTATAGACATTTTAATACATATGTGTAGTATTATTATTAGAGGCAAAAAAGTCATTGAACATATTAGGAGCTTTTTCATTTTGAGAGTTTTTATTCCAACTCTCTCTTTAAAACTCTCTTTTACCAAACACCCCTTTTAGAGTTTTTGACTAGTCAAAACTCTAAAAGTGGTCCAAAACTCTCTTTTTACTCCAAAACTCTAATTGCCAAACACCCCCATACTTTTATACAACTTTTATATACGCCTATAAAATGGGCAAATCAAGCACAAGAGGGAGAATTAACAACACATAAATCAATGGGCGAATTAACCCCCATAAACCAACACATGTCCTCTCGATGTATTTTTTATCACTCATGCGCATCATGAAAAACTTTTAAGTCAGTAACTCATCCTCGGTTTACTCCTATTCAAGCACACACCTTTTTTTTAAAAAGTGAGGGATATTCAAGCACACCCTTAACTGTGGAATATATTAATGACTTTATGAGTTTATCCTTCTCTCTCACTTCTAAATAGTTTCACTTATTAAGTTGACCCGAATTAACCCATAGAAAGGTACATTTCAATACTACATTGGCCCCGTGCTATTCCACGTGATATTTATAATATTATAAAACTTTTGAGATATATGAAACTCTTTATCATAAATTAGTTTATTTCTCCCTATATATATATTTTTTTATAAGGAGAGAAAACTAGGCTAGCCCCTAATATAGGACCAACCTAACACATCCTTTCGGATGACAGAGAGGAACACAGGATCATGAAGTTCAAACCACCGATGAGGAATCCGAACCGAGTGACCCTTGTGAGCCAAAAAAATCCGCAGCTTGATTTGCCTCACGGAAACAGTGAGTGATAGAGATAGAATCAAAAGCCCTAAAATCCTTCCCTCCATCAGAAACAATATTGTTAATTTCCCAAGGGACCTTCCACACATTCTTCAGGGAGTTAATTACCACTAGATTATCTCCCTCAACAACCAAATTTTTAATGTCAAGCGACATCGCAGCCTTAACCCCTTCCTTCATCCCCCAAGCTTCTGCAAATAGAATGGAAGTCGAATGATGCGGACTCTCAGCTCCCATCATCACTATGGAGCCTACATGATCTCTAATGATATAGCCATAAGTAGAAGAGCCACTACTCACTTTGGACCTATCGAAATTCAGTTTATAAATACCCTGATTAGGTTTAGACCACTACACTTCTTGATTCTTACTACTATGCAACTTAGTGGAAGGAATAGAGGGGTTATCTTCTACATTATTCGCATGATCCCAATCCTTTAAAAACCTAATAATTGACGCAGCAACTTTAGAGGGAACTACCCCTTCTTCCATAAACACAACTTTGTTACGAGCAAACCAAACATGCCACCAAATTATGAAAATCTTGCAGATGTCATTATGATTAAAGTCCTCCCTCAACCTAGCTATGTTATCACTTAAGGATACACTGCTAGTCTGCTATTAAAAGAAAGAATATGAGGCCAACTACCTAAATCATGGAGACAACTGAAAACATTACGCACAAAAGAACAAACATGAAAAAGATGAAACCCATCCTCCTTTTGGACGTTACAAAACACACAATCTTGCGGAGGAAAAACATGGCTTTTTTCAAGTCGATCTTTAGTAGGCAAACCATCTAAACAAATTTTTCAAATGAAAAATCGGATCTTAGGGGGAACATTCAATTTCCATATCCAATCAAATTTAACTTTAGGGGTAAACTGAATTTCATACCCTTGTTAGAGCTTAGCACCTGATTAAACCAAATACTCGCCATGAGGAGTAAGACCCCAAATCATTCTATCATTCATACAGGCTGTCGGAATAAATAAACTCTGAATTTTCAAAACTACATTATGGGGCACTAAATTTTGAAGATCTAGCAACAACCATTATTTATCTTTAGAGATAAATTCACTAACCTTGAGGGAAGGATCCAGAAGATCATTAGAAGACAGATCAGCCAGAGGATGGGCATAAACCCAGTTATCAAACCAGAATGAGATATTCCGTCCATCCCCTATCTGCCACCTAATACCTTTCCTAAAAGTAGAGCGGAAGGACATTAATTTCCTCCATTGCCAAGACGCTGAGGAGGGGGAGTGAGACCATAACTTATCTTGCTTTAGGTACTTACGATTAACCATGGTAACCAAAATATTCTCTGGGTTATTAACAATACGCCAAAGCAATTTTAGTTGGAGAGCAGTATTATTAACACTAGCCTTTCTAATTCCCAGTCCTCCATAACACTTTGGTTTGCAGATTTTGTCCCATCCAATAAGATTTGGGCTGGAACTATTCACATCTTTATTCCAGAAAAAAATTCCTATTAATTTTATCAAGACTAGAAATATTTGTAGTTGGGAGAAGAAAGCTCTGCATTTGAAAATTTGCCTTTGAAGATAAATTAGATTGGATGAGGACTGTTCTACCTGCCTGGGAAAGAGAATTAGCTTTCCATTTTGACAATTGTTTTTGAGAATTAGCTACTACTTCTCCAAATGTATCTTTAGTAACTCTTTCTGTTATCACAGGGGCATCCTAAATATTTGCCCAACGAGAGAGCATTATCCATTTTCAGAATATCTTTAAAAATTACACAATCTTGTACTGAGATATTAGAAGTACATTGGAATGCCGATTTATGATAAATAACTAACTGGCCAGACATCTTGCAATATTCATCCAGAATATCCCTTATAAGATGGCGAGAATTTGAATTAGCTTTTGCAAACAGCAACGTATCATCCGCAAATGTTAAGAAAGGAATTTTAATACCCGACCTACCAGTTTTGACACCCAAATCTTTTGAGCCAAAAAAACTTTGTTGGTGAACTTTCCTGGGTAATAACTCAGCACACAAAATAAAAAGATAAGGAGATAAGGGATCTCCTTGTCTCAATCCGCGAGAAGGTTTAAACTGACTGCCTGGAATGCCATTAATTAGTACTGAAAAGGAGACTGTAGATATACAACTATAGATCCATTCAATCAATTTTTCGTGAAAACCCATTTTTTTTAGGGTGGTGATCACAAAATTCCACTCTAATCTATCGTGGGCTTTTTCTATATCTAATTTAATAGCTAACCATCCCTCTTTCCCACCTTTGTTTTTGAAAGAATAGAAAACTTCATGTGCTAATAGAATATTATCTTGAATTATCCTTTCCGGAATGAAAGCTCCTTGTAACGGACGAATGATGTTGCCCAATGTGACTTTTAACCTATTAGTGAGAACTTTAGCAATTACTTTATAAATGGTGGAGCAGAGATTAATTGGTCTGAAGTTATTGGTTGTTTCCGGATTGTCAATTTTGGGGATTAGAGTAATGAAAGCATGGTTAATCTCCGATAACATCTTCCCCGAATGAAAGAAGGCTTTAATCGCTCTCACCAGTCACCACTGAGTTACCAACTAAGCTCCAATATTTCTAAAAGAAATACGGAGGGAAACCATCAGGACCAGGGGTTTTGTCCAGAGCTAAATCGAACACCGCATTTTTAATTTGTTCAGAAGAAACTTCCTTAATTAATTCCAAATTTTCTTGTTGGGAAATAATGGGTGTAGTAAGATCAAAATCTAATGTTTCATCAAAATAACAATCCGTATTTGAAGTAAACCTTAAGATGAAATCTTTCGTTATTTCTTCTTCAATTTGCATCGGATTAGTTACTATAAGTCCGTTACTAGATTTGAACAGTTTCATCATAGAGCGATTCTTCTTAATAGTTGCACAAGTATGGTAATAAGAGGTATTATAATCACATTTAAGCCAGAAATTATCTTTACTTTTTTGTTTCCAATAGTTAGTTTGATAGGAAAATAAATCACGTCTTTTACTAAGAAATCGCTCTTGTCTTGCGATAATCTCATCATTGTTAGGACTTAAAATCAACTCATTTTGAACTTTTCCTAGTTTAGAGTCAAGAATCTTAAGTTGTCTAAAAATATTACCAAATTTAGTTCAATTCCAATCTTTGGCTTTAACTTTCAATAGTCGTAATTTGTTCACTAGACAAAATGTAATACCCCTCATGATTGCTTTAAAGGGATTTAGTAGGCTACTCATTCCAACAAGATGCATCTTTCTTTTAGGGGGCTCATTTCCTTAGTTACTCCACAGTTAAGCGTGCTTGGCTGGGAGTAGTCTTGGGATGGGTGACCACCTGGGAAGTTTCTCGGGGTTCGCATGAGTGAGGATAAAATACGCCGGAAGAACTTGTGTTGGTTATTGAGGACAGTTGTTGGCCCTGGATGCGCATTGGTGACGATATACTCGACTCCGGATGGGTCGGGGTGTTACAAATGGTATCAGAGTAACCCTGCGACCGTGTGTTGGGGCAACCCTAAGGCCGTCAGGCCGAATATTAGGAGTCCTCAGGCGCCTAGTGGGGGAGGATTCTGGGGCTGTATTGTCATAAGGAGCGACCCAGAGGTCATCAGGCCAAATATCTGGAGTATCTGGCGATCAGTTTCCAGGCTGGGGCGACCCACAGGTCGTTGTGGCCGAATATGTGGAGTCCTCAGGTGCAACGAGGGCGTTGCTGTCCTCAAGTGGGGGTGTATGTAATACCCCTCATGATTGCTTTAAAGGGATTTAGTAGGCTACTCATTCCAACAAGATGCATCTTTCTTTTAGGGAGCTCATTTCCTTAGTTACTCCACAGTTAAGCGTGCTTGGCTGGGAGTAGTCTCGGGATGGGTGACCTCTTTCTCGGGGTGCGCATGAGTGAGGACAAAATGCGCCGGAAGAACTTGTGTTGGTTATTGAGGACAGTTGTTGGCCCTGGATGCGCATTGGTGACGATATACTCGACTCCGGATGGGTCGGGGTGTTACACAAAACATGTGTGAACCATTAAACTTATTACACCACGTTTTCTAAATAAGATTATCAAAATCCTTACGCATACACCACATTTTTTCTAAACGGAAAGGAGGAGCTTTTTTAGCATTTGACATAATCAAGTTTAAAGAAACTTGACAATGGTCGGACGAAGTAAATATATGATCCTGTAATTTGGCACTAGGGAATTAGCTAAACCAACTTGGTCTAGCAATAGCTTTATCTAACCTTTCTAGAGTGTTATCAACACCCCTTTTTTTCGACGCCAAGTAAATGTTTGGCCAAAGAATTTAAGTTCTACACTATTCGTTGAAGAAAGAATATTAACAAATCTATCAAGTCTAGAGTAAGAGAATTGGGCATCACCTTTTTTATCTTGAATGGAACTTAGTTCATTAAAATCGCCAATAATAAGAAACGGCTCATTTATAGAATTAACATAAGTTGTAATTTCATTCCAGATCTCAGATTTATCAGCACTTTGCGCAGGGGCATAAATGAAAAGCACAACAAATGAAACACAAGACTTTAGCAACGATAATTTACAAGCTATAAATCTAGAGGCTGAATGAACAACTTTAAGAGAAAAAGGATTAATAACATGTTCCTTCCATAATAGCCAAACACCACCCGACAGCCCCTGGGTAGGGAGAAATGCAAAAAATGGGAAATCAGTCCTTCTAAGACAAGCAGAAGAAGGAGGAAGAATAGACTTAGTTTCACATAGCATTACAATATTTATACTATTCACAGAGCAAAAAAACTTAACTTCTTCAAAAGCATATTTTCTTTTACACCCCCTTATATTCCAAAAGCCCGGAGACATTAAATCATAATTTTAAACCCAAAAAAGAACCCCCCTAACAGGACAGAATTAGGCCTTTGATCTCTTTAGAGAAGAAGAGGCTGAATCATCCTCATTGTTCCCCTTCCTCCTCTTAGAAGCACTAGAGAGGGAGGTGGGTTCCATAAGAGGCTCTTGCTCAACCCTCATAGCACCAATGTGCCTAATGATAGAGCTTTTAGAGTCAACTGAATGAAAGGAATTCTCAGGTTGAGTGTGAAACTCAGCAAGAAATTTATCATCATAGTGCATTATCATAGTTTGCATTTTCAACCCAGACTCATAATAGGAAGAAGCATCATAATCATGCTCAGTAAATTCAAGTAAGGGACCAAACTGATTACCTTGAAGAAGCTCATTTGGGTAAACAACTTGCAGAGGAACTGGAGACAACACCATCTCATTAGACACAGGGGGAGCAGAAGCCATTCTTACACCCTCACCTCCCTCAAAATGGGAGACATCCATTAAGGCAGCTTGAAAACAAGCATCAGAAAGGGGAAACTGAATCTCATCATCAGAGTCACTTACCTCCACATGATCTGGAGCAGCAACATACAACACAACCTTACCTTTCCCTTTACCATGAACAGGCACAGCAGCTTTAGAAGCAAAAGCATTCACATTCTCTTTAAAAACAATACCATCATCTCTTTTCTTAACAGGCAAAGAAGCAAACTTACTATGATTCATAAAAGAATGAGCCACAAATTTCTTTTTGGAAGAAGTTCTTGAGACTGACTTAGGCCTAGCTTGTACCACAATGGCCTCCTAAGCCCTAGTATCAAGCTTGTTCTGCCTAGTAGCCAGAGACAGAGCTTCAGCTAAGCACTTTTGCTTAGGATTTTTCAGTAATAAGACAGTGATTTCTTTCTTAGGAGCATGAAGTAAGGGGCAATCATCAATAGTATGATCTTCAGACCCACAAAAAGAACAGTCAGTTGAAAAATCCTCATACCATACATTATAACCACAAACTTTTCCACCAGCACGAATCAATTCAGCATACTCAAGCAGTGGTTTAATAATATCAACTCGCACACAAGCTCTAGCAAATCTAATTTTGTTTCTAAGAAGAGAATTGGAATCAAGTTTAACTAAAGCTCCAATACTATTAGCAGCAAACAGATTGGAGATGGACTCAAAGTTAAGTAATTTAGTGGGGAATCTAGGAATGCGAACCTAGAGATCAACCCACTTGATCTCTTCAAGGAAAAAGGTCAAAATTAGGTCTCCAAGATTGAAGGACAAATAACTTACCCTGGACATGCCAAGGACGTTCTGACCAAACCAAATAAAGATCATTAGGGTTTGCGAACCTTAGTAAAATCCATTGATTTCCCAAATCCAAAATTTCTATATCACCCTTAACAAATTTCCATTCAGCTTTAGTACGAGAAACAATAGTACGAACATCTAAAGGTTCACCAAGCATCTTACCTAAGAGACAAGACTTAGTGAGTTCTTCAATATCTTTCTGGACTTGAGATAAGTCATCAACAACCACTGCCTCAGGGAATGCAGCATCAGCAGGAGGATCAAGTAAACAGCCAGCAAGAGCATCTGCAGTTGCATTCTTAGCTGGGGTCTCAGTGCTAACAACACAGGTAGGATCATTAGCAGCACCAGAACTGGAGCTAGTTCCTCCCTGGTTATTGCCAGCAGATAAAATAGCATCTTTAAAAGACATTGAGAAAATTTTAGAATCACTCGCACACATACAAAAATGGAAGCAGGAAAACCAATAGCTAAAGAAAACAAGCAAGAAAAGAGAAGGAAGGATAATTGAGCAGAACCAACTAACCTTCAATCTCCTTTTATAGCAAACATAAATCACACGAGCTGAAATAGGGGCTGGCCACAAACATTCTTTACCTTTGATACTTACCATCGTCATAAATGCTAGGTTTTCGAACTGCAGTAGCTCTCTGAGAAATTGATTAACAACACGCTAACAAAGGAAGGGATTTAAGAAGAAAATCTCACTGAAATTGAAAGACACCATGCCAAATTCACCTACTCTCTCACACCTCACTCGAAAACTCTGCCACTCATTAAATGACGAGAGAGAAATTGCCCAATTAAAACCCCCTAAATTGCGAAGGAAACCCTAGCTCAGAAGAGATTAATTGGAGAAACTGGAGTAATAATTTATGGGATCCAACCTGGAAATTAACTCTCAACAAGAAACCTACTAGCTTTAATTGAAAACTAACCATATAATCATAGGATATAGTCGAATCATTACCTCTAAAAAAGTCGACTTTACCAACTATAATCCAGAAGAAGGTAAAGCAAACCCAACAAGAAATCTTAATTGTACTTTGATAATGACGAAATAAGATTACCACATAGCTCTTAAAAATTTTGCAGGGGAAGAAATTTATTTGGGCTAGATGGATCAGATTTTTCGAGGATTCTAGGATTTCATGGGGTTTCAAATGGGGCTTTTTCCTCTCTTTCTTTCTCTTTCTCTTTCTAGCTTTCTCTCTCATCTTTTTATTTATCTATCCCTATATGATATGTATACATATCAATTCTGTTTCAATTCAAATTTAATGAACATGATTTTCTTCTTTTATTATTGTGTGAAATTCATTTATATGTTAGTTCACTTGATTATATTTTTGGAATGGGTGGATTTTTCTCTTGAATATCTTAGTTTGTCCTACATTTTCATAATTTGGTTAATCAATGCAAAAAAATTCGTTAAAAGATCATATTATTTAGCTAATGTAGGATATCATTCTAGCCAACTGCATTAGCTAGACGGTTATTATTATCTATAATATGACCAAGTGCTAATGGATAACTTTTTCAAATAAAATCAGATTGGTGCATAAATACCGTACGATACTATTCAAACCGATATATAATCAAGCATATCTTCTAGAATTGACATTTTTCATGTATGGGTATCTAAAATACTTTAAACAACCATGCTAATTTATATATATTTTTAGAATGGTACCCAAATAAAGGCATATATGACTTTTATCAAAAGTACATAAAGGCCCTGTTCTTTTGAACTTATTTTGGCTGAACTAAACTGAACTTATTTTATTTTTGCTGAACTGAACTTATTTTTACTTATTTTTGCTGAACTGAACTTATTTTTGCTGAACTGAACTTATTTTTGCTAAATAATAATAATAATAAATAATAATAATAAATAATAAATAATAAATAATAAATAATAAATAATAAATAATAAATAATAAATAATAAATAATAAATAATAAATAATAAATAATAAATAATAAATAATAAATAATAAATAATAAATAATAAATAATAAATAATAAATAATAAATAATAAATAATAAATAATAAATAATAAATAATAAATAATAAATAATAAATAATAAATAATAAATAATAAATAATAAATAATAAATAATAAATAATAAATAATAAAAAATAAATAATAAATAATAAATAATAATAATAAAAATAATAAATAATAAATAATAAATAATAAATAATAAATAATAAATAATAATAATAATAAATAATAAATAATATTAATAATAAATAATAATAAATAATGAATAATAAATAATAATAGTAATAATAAATAATAAATAATAAATAATAATAAATAATAATAATAATAATAATAATAATAATAAATAATAAATAATAATAAATAAATAATAATAATAATAATAAATAATAATAAATAAATATTAATAATAATAATAAATAATAAATAATATATAATAATAATAATAATTATAATAAATAATAAATAATAATAATAATAATAATAAATAATAAATAATAAATAATAAATAATAAATAATAAATAATAAATAATAAATAATAAATAATAAATAATAAATAATAAATAATAAATAATAAATAATAAATAATAAATAATAAATAATAAATAATAAATAATAAATAATAAATAATAAATAATAAATAATAAATAATAAATAATAAATAATAAATAATAAATAATAAATAATAAATAAAAAATAATAATAAATAATAAGAATAAAAAATAATAATAATAATAATAAATAATAATAAATAATAAATAATATTAATAGTAAATAATAATAATTATAATAATAATAATAATAATAAATAATAATAAATAATAAATAATAATAATAATAATAATAATAATAATAAATAATAAATAATAATAATAATAATAAATAATAAATAATAAATAATAAATAATATATTATAATAATAATAATAAATAATAAATAATAATAAATAAATAATAATAATAATAATAAATAATAAATAATAAATAATAAATAATAAATAATAAATAATAAATAATAAATAATAATAATAATAATAAATAATAAATAATAAATAATAATAATAATAATTTAATTAAGAAGCATCGAAATAGATAAGGCCCAATTTAAACGAATATAATAATAATAATAATAATAATAATTGTTTAGTCCGCTTGTCCAACAAGTAAGCTGTAGATGGTGCTTTCGTGTCGAGCAAGTAAACTAGTATCCCTTAGATGTTCTTCTTTGGAGACTTGTGCAACAATGTCTGAATCAACCAAGTCCAAGCCTGAGCTTCGTTCCCGAACCCGCAAAAGGGACCCACCCCGGAGGTTTGGGTAGTGGTTCCCCCTCCGAAGCTTAAGTCGGGTATCGGGAGTGGAAAGAGAAATATATAGAGAGAGAGAAAGTGAGAGAATAGTTTTTCGAGTAACTTTACACTGTTTGCATTGAATTGTGTGTCTCCTGATTTTAGGGGTATTTATAGTGATAGCAAGTTGACAGCTATCCTTAATACCTGCCCTAGAATAGTGGCTTCTGATTGGGTGAGAAATCAAAACATGACACGTGGCAGATCATGACTAGTGGATATCTATTAACCAATCTCCTTGACCACCTTACATTGTTGGGCTCCTTGTTTGGGCCGAATCTAGACCTTTTAACTCTCCTGAGGGTAGCCCAAAGATGCAAGGCATTTCTTCTCTTTAACTCAGGTGACACGTGTACGGCTCTGATAAGCCCAAGTGTCCCAAAAAGAGCTGTAGATGTTAGACTACAACATTTGCCCCTAAAAGGGCTTTTACTGTAGGTCCATCTGACGGTTAAGGCCCTTTTACCCTCAAGGTAGTTCAAATCCAGGTAAAGTGGTGCGCCTTCTTCTGGGTTCTACCAGGTCATATTCGACCGTTGTATGATTTTTTTCGGTCATTCTTGACCGGTTCTACAAGTTTCTTATTCCTCTATAAATACCCTTGGAGCGAAGACATTGAATCATTTTGCACTTCGAACGAATTTTTTCTAGAGAGAGAAACTCGAGAATTTTCTAGAGAGAGAGAGAGATAGATCGTCCCGGCCTTCAGCATCTTTCACCGAAACGCTCAGACGTTCTTAGCAGGTATCGTTTCTTTGAACTCTTCACTCTTTATTCTTTATTTTTTCTTAGAAAATCAATAAAATGGAATCATCTTCGTCAAATAATCTTAGCCAACCAAGAGCTTGTCTTGACCCTAGAACCGATACTTCTTCTTCGGCACATTCTAGAGTTGGGCCTCTTATGGCCGAGTATTTATATTTTCATAGTTTTGGCCGAGAAAGTCAGACGACCCAGTCTTTACTGTGCGGGGTAATCGGCGCGCGTCAAGCAAACGCGGCCGTCTAAGACGAAAAGCAATAATCCCGTCAAATAGCTCGGACATGGAGGAATCCACTGGACGGGTGCCCGAGGAGGCAAGAGAGGTCCAAAGTGCTCAGTCTTTGGACAGGCACCCTTTTGACCATGAGGCAGAAGACTCCGAAATAAATCCCGAAACCAGTACTTCTGGTAGGGGTGCCGAAATGGTAGAGATCAGCGAAGGCAATAACGGTAGCAATTACGAAGGCTGCCGAAGAATCAGACGAGGTCTCTACTACTTCGTCGGAGATTAGAAGACGTTTAGGTCCCCTTTCTGATCCAGGTTTCATTTTGGTCAACCGTAAGTGGTTAGAGAAACTAGGACCAGACCCTAATTACTTATCGTCTTTCATGCCCATGCAGGGCTTTTCCTTTGTCATTCCTAACAAGGACGCGACGATCTTGAGCGCTCCAAAGAACCATTTCGCTGTCTATAAACTAGCCTTAGACGCAGGACTGAGGTTTCCCCTTCATGATTTCATAGAACAAGTGCTACAGCACTACCACATCGGCCATAATCAGCTGGCTCCCAACGCTTGGCACAACGTCCTGACGTTTATCGCCGTCATGCGAGCTACGCGGCCTAGCCCTTTCTCTTCGAGGCCTTTACCCACATCCACTATGCGGCCAAGGTACCCGGGCCGTGGACGGAACATGGCTCGATATCTGCAACCGTCCCGGCTTCCCGACGGCTTGGGGAAACCTTCGAAAATGCATGAATGGAAAGCCGACTTCATCTTTTTAACGGCCAATGATTCGGCTGCGAGAGCTATAGATTCCATAACCGGTCCCGTCACGAATACGGGACGGAAGCGATCTGGCTGGAATTGGAGGACAATTTCGATGAAGAAGTTGTGGAGTACTTGAGGACAAAAGAGTACTCCCGGGCCGTGACGTTCTATTAAAGGGCCATCCAATTGGATACCTTTTAAGGAAATGTTTTACCAAGACGACTTCTTGGTTCTTTGCTGACTGAGGTTGGCCGATGATAAAGGTACATTTAAAATCATCCAACTAAAATTCTTCGTCTATAGTCCTTTTTGACGAACACATTTTTTTTTTTGCGGACTCGGCCGGACAACGCCTCGAAGCATCTTGGACGGGGGAGATCAGCATGTCCCGATTTACCGCCAACCTTTGGAAGGAGTTTGCAAAGAGCAAGTCTTAGAAGAGGGCGAAACATTGGTAATAAATTTTTTTTTTTTTTTTTTATTTTTTTTTATTTTGCCGAGGATCATATGAGATCGTCCGAAATTGGCATCCAATTTTTGGTCGAGGGTCACCCAAAGAAGGAGAGCGTCCGGGCACTTGGACGGTCACCTTACAGGCGCCATACTCGTCCGAAATTGGCATCCAATTCTCGGACGAGGGTCACCTCAAAGAAGGAGACCGTCCGGACACTGGACGGTCACCTTCTTGGCGCCATACTCGTCCGAAGTTGGCATTCAATTTCGGACGAGGGTCGCCCAAAGAAGGAGAGCGTCCAGACTTGGACGGTCACCTTCTGGGCGCCATACTCGTCCGAAATTGGCATCCAATTCTCGGACGAGGGTTACCCAAAGAAGGAGAGCGTCCAGACTTGGACGGTCACCTTCTTGGCGCCATACTCGTCCGAAATTGGCATTCAATTTTCGGACGAGGGTCGCCCAAAGAAGGAGGAGCGTCCGGACTTGGACGGTCACCTTCTTGGCGCCATACTCGTCCCGAAATTGGCATTCAATTTTCGGACGAGGGTCGCCCAAAGAAGGAGAGCGTCCGGGACTTGGACGGTCACCTTCTTGGCGCCATACTCGTCCGAAATTGGCATTCAATTTTCGGACGAGGGTCGCCCAAAGAAGGAGAGCGTCCAGACTTGGACGGTCACCTTCTTGGCACCATCCTCGTCCGAAATTGGCATCCAATTTTTGGATGAGGACCACCAAAAGTATGAGAACATCCAGGACTCGGACGGGCACCTTCTTGGTGCCCTACTTCGTCTGGAGTTGCACAATTTTTTTTGGACGAGGGCCACCAAAAGTATGTGAACGTCCAGACTCGGACGGGCACCTACTTGGCGCCCTTCTCGTCTGGAGTTGCACAATTTTTTGGACGAGGGCCACCAAAAGTATGTGAACGTCTAGACTTGGACGGGCACCTTCTTGGCGCCCTTCTCGTGCGGGATTGCACAATTTTTTGGACGAGGGCCACCAAAAGTATGTGAACGTCCGAGACTTGGACGGGCACCTTCTTGGCGCCCTTCTCGTGCGGGATTGCACAATTTTTTGGACGAGGGCCACCAAAAGTATGTGAACGTCCGGGACTTGGACGGGCACCTTCTTGGCGCCCTTCTCGTCCGGAGTTGCACAATTTTTGGACGAAAGTCTTGGGCCATACTTCCTCGCATATTTGCAAATCATCTTTCATTTCGTCTTTCATAGAAGTCTTTGTAATAACGGTTATAACTTTTGTTCGTAGGACGATCAATTTGATGACTTGTTTACTTTTTTCGAGAAAAATGCTCCTACAAACAAACTTCCACACGGGAAGTCGTCCTCGTCAAAAAGAGGCCAACTACGGCCTGACCGGCCTTTCAGCGAAGAAACCTAAGAGCTTCACAAGGAAGAAGGCGGATAAGACGACTCTTCTTGGCGAGGTTGGGGAGAGAAGTATGCCTCCCCCATCACCCAAGGTTCCTAAAAAGGGGCCTTCGGTTTGTTGCCCAGGCGGAGGAGGAGAGAGGGTGCTCATGCGGTACGTTCCGCTCAACGTGTTCTCGGCCGACTCTACTCGAGGTCGAACCGGGAGTCTGCCTTGGCTATAGTTCCACCGGAATCCGGAGGCTGCGGTGAGAACTATCCGGGGTTCGGCGGCTCGGTAGCTAAGCTGGTGCCACAAATGCCCTTATGCACATTAGGACGGCATCTATTTCGTCCGGTGAGTCGTATTACCCCAATATAGTTAGGACGGTGCGGGTCGGTGGACGGTCCATGAGTCCGTCCGATAGACAATCCATCGTCATTCCTATCAAGATAACTGACTCTCCCCCTCTTTCAGATAAGGGCAAAGGCCCTGCTATTCCCCCTCCTCCCCCCTCGGCGATTCGGACGAGGAGTCTTCTCTGCTTTCGCCAAAATGTCGAAGGCTGGAGAAGGAGCGACTTAAGCGAGAGCTCTTCAAGTGCTACCCTGAATCCTACATAAAGGGATTAAGGGGGGCGTCTCTTTGGGCATGTGGGCTACATGTCTCGACTTCTTGCGAGGTATTGCTTTTAGCTTTGCTTTATTTTATACTTGATACAAATTTTGATTCTTTTACTCGTCTAATAACTTGATTTGTTTTCATTGTTCCGACTTTCGGCTCGCAAAGATGCTAACCGAAGAATGGGCGAGGGAGCTCGAAAGGAGAACAAGCACCTCGTCCATCTTGCTACAACGGCGGCGACAAGGCCATTCATGACATTGAGATGGCGAATACTCTCCATCGTCAGTCACTCGATGCATTGGAGAAAAGGTCGGCAGAACTTGAGTCCAAGAACAAGAAATATCTTGTTACCATCAATGATCAGTACAAGGAGAGAGACCATCTGAAGATGATTATCAACACTCTCTCTACTGATCTCAAGGGCGAGAGAGACGCCGCCCTTCTTGTTCGCTGCTCAGCTGAGAAGGGAGAATATTCTTCTAAGGGCGAGAAACGCTCGTCCGGAAAAAGACGGTTTCCCAAACCTTTGACGATGCCAAAAAGGGGCTTGAACATGTTGTAGAAACGTCCAAAGTTTGGACCGTCAAGGCCTTCGAAATCTTGTTTGGCCGAAGGGGAGGTCCCGAGCTTTGTCCGTCGCCTGGAATACCAACAGAGTGTCCATAGGGCCATGGTCTGTGCTGAGGATCCTCCGGAGTTTATAGAGTCAGGCGACGAGGCTTCAGCCGAAGATGAGGAGCCCGAGGACAACCAAGAAACTCATCGTCAAGACGAAGCCTAGTTTTAGGTTTATTTTTCTAGTTTCTTTAGTTATCTGCCGTTGTAGCCTTCAGTAATCATATTTTGTAAATTTACTCATGATATATATGAAAGACTTTTGCCACTTGCTTGCCTCTTATTTTCATCAATTCCCATTTGATTATCACATTAACTTTGAATTGTTTCCAAGTACAGAAGTTGACTCGTCTTGAACATCGTAGACGATCTGCATAATATGATTGAAACACTTGTTTTGGACGACCTTGTTCTCTTGAGCTCGTCTTTTAGGCTTCTACCATTCCCCCCCCTTTTCTTGGGCTTAGTTCAACCGTACATGGTGGGCGAGCCAAAGGCCAAGAAGGAAAGCGACAATCATTGGCCGAGCTGCTTGAAACTATTGGACGAGCTTGTTATATATGCCGAACGCATGTTTTAGCAGCTTCCTTGAGGGAGCAACACTCGTCATTAAGTAGCGATCCCTTACTAGGGTCTAGACTACTTAGCTGGCCGTGCTTGTGAAGATAAGTATCCTTTACTAAGGACTTATTTCAGGCCAGCTTTCTCTCAGAGACTTTGACGTTACTCTTACTAGAGGTTTTGTCAGTTTGACGGCCTTGTATGTGCAATACTTTGGCCGGTCTCGTCGATGGAGTGATGTTCGGCCTAAAAATGAGTAATTGTGACGCTTTTCTTTTTTATCCAAGTTACTTTCACTTTTAGACGAGTAACTGATTTAATGCCCCAGAGTGAATTAACTTGGTGACAATAAACAAGGAAATAAGAAAGTAGGAATTGTATTATATGGATTTTGCTTGACGGAATGCCAAGATGCATGTATACAATTCTTTTTTCTAACATGTGCCGCGGCACTTTGGATTAACTACAAACTACTTCATAGACATTCGACGGTGGATTGAATTAGACGTGATACTTTTTCAAATTATCAGAATTCCAAGTACGGCGTACTGGTCGTCCATCCATATCTTGAAGACGAAAAGTACCACTGCGCAGCTCTTGGATAATCATGTAAGGTCCTTCCCAATTAGGTGTTAGCTTCCCCAACTCTTTTGCTCGTCCAACCGCTTCCATCTTTCTAAGGACAAGATCCCCTACTTTGAGCGGTCGTCTAACAACTCATTTGTTAAACTCCCGAGCCATACGCAGTTTGTACAATTGCATTCTTAGCAAGGCATTGCCCGGACTTCGGCACTTGGTCTAAAGCGGTGCGCAATGCAGCCCAGTTGGCATCTTCGAGTACAAGCATAACTCGCGGGGTGGGTTCTTCAATCTCTATGGGCAAGACGGCTTACGTGCCGTAGACTAACATGAAGGGCGTCTCCCGGTAGAGTTCTTGGCGGTTGTTCTGATGGACCATAACACCAACTGCAGCTCTTCAACCCATTGTCCCTTGGCGTTTTCTAGCTTCTTTTTTATTCCATTTGATAGAATCTTGTTGAAGGACTCTACCTGCCCATTTGCTTGTGGGTGGGCAACGGCGGCGAAGTGTGCTTTTATTTCTCTTTCTGCCAACCACTCCTTCAGTTTAGGTGTTTCAAATTGGGGGCCATTATCGAAAACGATGGACTGTGGTATGCCAAAACGGGTTATAATGCTTTTCCAGATGAAGCCCTTGACGTCGTTCGTTGTTATTCCTCGCATGGCCTCCGCCTCTATCCATTTAGTGAAGTAATCAACGGCCACTATCACAAACTTCTTTTGTCCAGGCGGCCTTTGGAAAAGGTCCTAGGATATCCATGCCCCATTTGGCAAAGGGTAAAGGGAACAAGATGGGGGTTAAGTAGTTGGACGGCTTCTGATGCACATTTCCATGCTTCTGGCAACTGTCACACTTCTTTGCATAGACAAGAGCGTCTTCCTTTAAGGTTGGCCGGTAGTACCCCGGTCCTTAGAGCCTTCTCCCCTAAAGCTCTTCCCCCAATATGAGAAGCACAAGCTCCTTCATGGAGTTCTTTCGGGACCTCCGGACCATCTTCTCTCGGTGACGCACTTGAGCGAGGCCGATTGAATGATTTCTTGTAAAGTGTCTCGTCCCATAGCTCAAACCACTTGTCCCTAGCCTTCACATACTTGGCCTCTACGGGATCGAAGGCAATCGTCCCGTCTTCTTGTATTCTATGATCGGCTCCATCCGAGCCAGTCCCGCGACCGAGAAACATAATCTGCTCTTGATCTATGCTCTTTTTGGGTTTGACTTCCCAAAATACTGTTCTTGGCACATCACCTTCATAGAGCCGGCTAACTTCGAGAGTGCATCTCGCATGGTGATTTTCGACCTTGGTACTTGGTCGAGGACAAATCGTTTTAATGGCTCTATCTCATCTTTGATGAGTTGCATGTATTTGCTCATTGATGCTTCTTTGCATTCAAAATCTCCATTAACCTGGTCGACCACTAAGAGGGAGTCCGATTTGGCCTCGATCTCAACTGACTCAGGCCGCTTTGCACATTTTGATTCCCGCCAAGAGTGCCTCATATTCGGCTTCGTTATTGGATGCTCGAACCGGAACCTTAATGCATATTCAAACTTGTCCCCTTAGGGAGATTGGCAAATGATTCCCCGCTCCACATCCATTGATTGTGGACGAGCCATCAACCATGAGCGTCCAATGCCTTCTTCCTCTTCTTTGGATCGAGATATCGGCTCTATGGCCGGCCGAGTAAGTTCGACTATAAAATCTCGCCAAGGCTTGCCCTTTAATGGGTGTCCTTGGTTCAAAGGATATATCAAACATGTTAAGCTCCACCGCCCATTTTAACATTCGTCCGGCGGCTTCCATCTTCGGTAGAACTTGCTTCAAAGGCCGATCGGTGTAGACGATTATACGTGCGCCAAGAAATAGGGCCTTAGCTTTCGCTTGCCATGACGAGTGCCAATCCAAACTTCTCAACGGGAGTGTACCTATTTTCCGCGTCTTTGAGTACGTGACTCACGAAGTATATTGGGACTTGGACGGATTCTCTTTCGGCCGGCGAACAAAGCACTCACGGCTTGAGCGGACACTGCCAAATATACAAACAGCTTCTCCCCCTCCGGCCGACCAACCTAGGCGGTGCCGAAGGTGGTCCTTGACCTTCTTTGTAGTGCTTCGCTCCGCCTCATTTGTCCATTCAAACTTTGCTTTCTTCTTAATTGTGGCGAAGAAATGATGGCACTTGTCGCCCGACTTAGACAAGAAACGTCCAAGGGCGACAAGCAACCCGTCAGCCTCTGAACTTCCTTCACCTTTGACGGAGACTTCATGTCTAAAATAGCTTGTATCTTTTCGGGATTTGCTTCAATTCCCCTTTGATCCACCAAAAAGCCTAAAAACTTCCCCGACAAAACTCCAAACACACATTTCCTTGGGGTTCGGCTTTAACTTGTATTTCTGAGAGTTTCAAAAGTTTCTCTCAAATCACCAACATGATTTTCTTCTTGACGGCTTTTGACTATCATATCGTCAATATATGCCTCCATATTTCTTCCCAATTGTGGTGAAAAACAGTATTGATCAATCTTTGAAAAGTGGCGGGGCATTGCGCGGAGTCGAATGGCATTCTCAACCAGCCATACAGTCCTTTTTCTGTAATGAAGGACGTCTTGTCCTGATCCTCAGGCCACATTGGGATTTGATGAAAGCCAGAATAAGCGTCCATGAAGCTCAGCAAAGCATGACCAGCTGTAGAGTCCACCAGACGATCCAACTTAGGCAAGGGGAAACTGTCCTTAGGACAAGCCTTGTTGAGATCAGTGTAGTCCACACACATCCTCCAGGTGCCATTGGGCTTTGGCACCATGACCACATTTGTTATCCAGTCTGGGTAATAGGTTTCTTTGATGAACTTGGATTCCAACAACTTCGAACTTCTTGGTCAACCGCCCGATTTCTAGCTAGGTCCCAAATGCCTCTTCTTCGACGAACGGATTTTGTTTTTGGATCAACATTTAACCGATGGACGGCTACTCGGATCAATTCCGGGCATTTCTTCAACACAATAGGCAAACACGTCCCGAAATTCTTTTCAAGAAGCCGATTAAGAGGCTTTTTAAGCCCAAAGAGAGTGAAGAACCAATTTTCAAGGTTCGCTCCGGGACGAGCCTCATCCCGGACAAGACGTCTTACGGGGCCTCGGGCTGGTTCGGGACGCTCTATTGCTAGTCCTACGATGGCCATCACTTCTTCAGACAAGGGAGGCTCTTCCTTGATGATTTCATATTTTCTCTTTTTGCTGGGAAGATGCTCAGACGCCTTCCTTGAGGGAGCGAGAGGCGTCTGAGGGCTCTCAATGGCCGTCTTTAATGAGGCCAAGTGGTCCTTGACTATCCCGGACGTTTTCCTCTCGCTAACCACCTTCGTCTTATCCTTCTCTATTTCAGACGTTTTCCTTTCACCAGCAACCTGCGTCTGATCTTCATTGCACATCTTCCATGATGACGGCTTGAGGGTAGTCAGATAACACTCCCTAGCCACCTGCTGGTCCCCATATAATGAGCCAATCTTGCCATCATCACACTCATACTTCATCAACATCGGGTGGGTAACTATAACAGCTTTGACGTGATTCGAGTTGGTCGCCCGAGAATGACATTGTAGGTCGTCAAATCTCGGACTACCAAGAACTTGATAAACAAAGTTCTAGCGGCATCCTTTTCTCCCACTCGAACAGGCAAAGTAACAGTTCCCATTGGGTGGATGACTCCTCCCCCAAACCCTATGATGGGATGGTGAACGGGAACTAAGTTCTTCTCATCAAATTTTAATGCGGACAAGCGGTCAAGACGATGATGTCCGTCGAGCTTCCAAGTGTCGATCGGAATTCTTCTTACTCTCAAGTTTGCTATTTTCATCTCTACAACCAAAGGATCGTCATGGGGAGTTCTCAACTCTGCCCGATCTTGCTCACTAACTACCACCCTTGGGAAGGGCTCGGCCTTTGTTTGATCGCCTAACAAAACTTGGCCAAGCTCCCTAAGGTAGTTTTTGTGTCCTCTATTGGTTGGTCCTCCGCCAGCCGAACCCTCCGTAAATTACGAGTACAACATCCTCGTCTCGTGCTCTCACTTTCCTTCTTCTTAGACTCGCCAATTGTCTTTCCTTTGGGACTTCCTTCCCCCTTGAGGCATATAGGGGTTCATCTTTCCCTTTCGAGCTAGTTCCTCCAAAGCCTTCTTGAGGTGCTTACATTCATTAGTTTCGTGACCGCAATCCTTGTGGAAGTGGCAATACTTGCTCTTATCTCTATTTTTATAAGGGGTTTTCATCTCATTTGGGGCCTTCAACTCATATTGATCCTTAATCTCCATGAGAATGGAATATTGGTCTTTGTTAAATTCAATAGCATTGGATGAGGATGGCTCGACCTCTTTTCTCTTGCTCCTCCTAGATGAAGTGGTGGAGGTTATAGCCCAAGTCTCGGCCTTCTTGGGGTTGCTCTTCTTTGGGCCGAGCAACCTCTTCGGGCTTCTTAGACTCGGGATGCTTTGCCTCGGCACACACTTCGGTAGCGTGAATAAACGCTTCGGCTTCCCCTTAAGGCTTCGGCAAGAGTGGAGATTTTCTTTTTAACAAGATCAAACTTAAAACTTCCTGGCCTTAGACCCCTAATGAAGGCGTCAAAGGCCACCCCAGCATTAAGATCTTGGATCTGAAGGGCTTCAAGGTTGAATCTCTTAACGAAACTTCTAAGAGCCTCCTTAGGTCCCCTGGACGACCTCGCCTAGGTGCATGCTTGTTTTTTTGCTCTTGCTTGTTGGCAACAAAGTGACTAGTGAATAAGAAAGCGAGTTCCGTAAAATTATTGATCGAATTAGGTGGAAGATTGTTAAACCACTTCGAGCTACTCCCTTCGAGTTCTTTGGGAAGTTCTTACACCAGGTAGCATCATCTACTCCTTGGACGTACATCGATGTTTGTAGCGGACAAGTGATCATCGGGATCTGTTGTTCCATCAAAAGGTTCTATAGTAGGGAGTTTAACCTTTGGGAAGGGGCGCGCCTCCATTATCCTGGCTGAGAATGGAGTGGGCCAGTTAATCTGGAGGGCTCCCATCTTTCTGGACTTGAGATAAGTCATCAACAACCACTGCCTCAGGGAATGCAGCATCAGCAGGAGGATCAAGTAAACAGCCAGCAAGAGCATCTGCAGTTGCATTCTTAGCTGGGGTCTCAGTGCTAACAACACAGGTAGGATCATTAGCAGCACCAGAACTGGAGCTAGTTCCTCCCTGGTTATTGCCAGCAGATAAAATAGCATCTTTAAAAGACATTGAGAAAATTTTAGAATCACTCGCACACATACAAAAATGGAAGCAGGAAAACCAATAGCTAAAGAAAACAAGCAAGAAAAGAGAAGGAAGGATAATTGAGCAGAACCAACTAACCTTCAATCTCCTTTTATAGCAAACATAAATCACACGAGCCGAAATAGGGCCGGCCACAAACATTCTTTACCTTTGATACTTACCATCGTCATAAATGCTAGGTTTTCGAACTGCAGTAGCTCTCTGAGAAATTGATTAACAACACGCTAACAAAGGAAGGGATTTAAGAAGAAAATCTCACTGAAATTGAAAGACACCATGCCAAATTCACCTACTCTCTCACACCTCACTCGAAAACTCTGCCACTCATTAAATGACGAGAGAGAAATTGCCCAATTAAAACCCCCTAAATTGCGAAGGAAACCCTAGCTCAGAAGAGATTAATTGGAGAAACTGGAGTAATAATTTATGGGATCCAACCTGGAAATTAACTCTCAACAAGAAAGCTACTAGCTTTAATTGAAAACTAACCATATAATCATAGGATATAGTCGAATCATTACCTCTAAAAAAGTCGACTTTACCAACTATAATCCAGAAGAAGGTAAAGCAAACCCAACAAGAAATCTTAATTGTACTTTGATAATGACGAAATAAGATTACCACATAGCTCTTAAAAATTTTGCAGGGGAAGAAATTTATTTGGGCTAGATGGATCAGATTTTTCGAGGATTCTAGGATTTCATGGGGTTTCAAATGGGGCTTTTTCCTCTCTTTCTTTCTCTTTCTCTTTCTAGCTTTCTCTCTCATCTTTTTATTTATTTATCCCTATATGATATGTATACATATCAATTCTGTTTCAATTCAAATTTAATGAACATGATTTTCTTCTTTTATTATTGTGTGAAATTCATTTATATGTTAGTTCACTTGATTATATTTTTGGAATGGGTGGATTTTTCTCTTGAATATCTTAGTTTGTCCTACATTTTCATAATTTGGTTAATCAATGCAAAAAAATTCGTTAAAAGATCATATTATTTAGCTAATGTAGGATATCATTCTAGCCTAATTGCATTAGCTAGACGGTTATTATTATCTATAATATGACCAAGTGCTAATGGATAACTTTTTCAAATAAAATCAGATTGGTGCATAAATACCGTACGATACTATTCAAACCGATATATAATCAAGCATATCTTCTAGAATTGACATTTTTCATGTATGGGTATCTAAAATACTTTAAACAACCATGCTAATTTATATATATTTTTAGAATGGTACCCAAATAAAGGCATATATGACTTTTATCAAAAGTACATAAAGGCCCGTTCTTTTGAACTTATTTTATTTGAACCGAACCGAACTTATTTTATTTTTCTCGAACCGAACTTATTTTTACTTATTTTTCTTGAACCGAACTTATTTTTTTTGAACTGAACTTATTTTTTGCTAAATAATAATAATAATAAATAATAATAATAAATAATAAATAATAAATAATAAATAATAAATAATAAATAATAAATAATAAATAATAAATAATAAATAATAAATAATAAATAATAAATAATAAATAATAAATAATAAATAATAAATAATAAATAATAAATAATAAATAATAAATAATAAATAATAAATAATAAATAATAAATAATAAATAATAAATAATAAATAATAAATAATAAATAATAAATAATAAATAATAAATAATAAATAATAAAAAATAAAAAATAAATAATAAATAATAAATAATAATAATAAAAATAATAAATAATAAATAATAAATAATAAATAATAAATAATAAATAATAAATAATAATAATAATAAATAATAAATAATATTAATAATAAATAATAATAAATAATGAATAATAAATAATAATTGTAATAATAAATAATAAATAATAAATAATAATAAATAATAATAATAATAATAATAATAATAATAAATAATAAATAATAATAAATAAATAATAATAATAATAATAAATAATAATAAATAAATATTAATAATAATAATAAATAATAAATAATATATAATAATAATAATAATTATAATAAATAATAAATAATAATAATAATAATAATAAATAATAAATAATAAATAATAAATAATAAATAATAAATAATAAATAATAAATAATAAATAATAAATAATAAATAATAAATAATAAATAATAAATAATAAATAATAAATAATAAATAAAAAATAATAATAAATAATAAGAATAAAAAATAATAATAATAATAATAATAAATAATAATAAATAATAAATAATATTAATAGTAAATAATAATAATTATAATAATAATAATAATAATAAATAATAATAAATAATAAATAATAATAATAATAATAATAATAATAAATAATAAATAATAATAATAATAATAAATAATAAATAATAAATAATAAATAATATATTATAATAATAATAATAAATAATAAATAATAATAAATAAATAATAATAATAATAATAAATAATAAATAATAAATAATAAATAATAAATAATAAATAATAAATAATAAATAATAATAATAATAATAATAATAAATAATAAATAATAAATAATAATAATAATAATTTAATTAAGAAGCATCGAAATAGATAAGGCCCAATTTAAACGAATATAATAATAATAATAATAATAATAATTGTTTAGTCCGCTTGTCCAACAAGTAAGGTTTGTAGATGGTGCTTTCGTGTCGAGCAAAGTAAACTAGTATCCCTTAGATGTTCTTTTTGGAGACTTGTGCAACAATGTCCGAATCAACCAAGTCCAGCTCGAGCTTCGTTCCCGAACCTCGCAAAAAGGGATCCACCCCGGAGGTTTGGGTAGTGGTTCCTCCTCCGGAAGCTTAAGTCGGGTATCGGGAGTGGAAAGAGAAATATAGAGATAGAGAGAGAAAGTGAGAGAATAGTTTTTTCGGAGTAACTTTACACTTGTTTGCATTGAATTGTGTGTCTCCGATTTTAGGGGTATTTATAGTGATAGCAAGTTGACGGTATCCTTAATACCGCCTCCTAGAATAGTGGCTTCGATTGGGTGAGAAATCAAAACATGACACGTGGCGGATCATGACTAGTGGATATCTATTAACCAATCTCCTTCGCCCACCTTACGTTGTTGTTGGCTCATTCACGGGTAGGAATCTGGCACTTTTAACTCTCCCGAGGGTAGCCCAAAGATGCAAGGCATTTCTTCTCTTTAACTCGGGTGACACGTGTACGGGCTCTGATAAGCCCAAGTGTCCCAAAAAGAGCTGTAGATGTTAGACTACAACAATAATAATAATAATAATAATAATAATAATAATAATAATAATAATAACAATAACAATAATAATAATAATAATAATAATAATAATAATAATAATAATAATAATAATTACTAAATAATAAATAAATAAAATATTATAATAAAAAAATAAAAAAAAATAAAAAAAATGAAAAAATAAAAAAATAAAAAAAAATAAAAAAAAATAAAAAAATAAAAAAATAAAAAATTTAAAAATAATTAAAAATTCATCGTTATTATAATATTAATAATAATAACAATATTAATAATAATATTGAAAACAAATATAATAATTACAACATTATAGTATACTAAACTTATTTTTGCTGAACTGAACTTATTTTCTTACAACGTAACTTATTTTTACTTATTTTTGCTGAACTGAACTTATTTTTACTTATTTTTGCTGAACTGAACTTATTTTTACTTATTTTTGCTGAAAATAAGTCCAAAAGAACAGGGCCAAAGACTCTCATAACTTATCTTTTCATGTATTCTCTTACTTTCGCCCTGTACTTGTACACCGTCATCCCCCTTTTGATTATCTTTCCCTCTCACCTTTTCCATCCTTTCCATCATTTCCCTTACTTTCCGTCTCACTTCTTCTTCCCACCATTGAAACTAACAACCACTTCTACCACCATTATCATCGACAAATATCACAAAAGCTCCGGCCACCATTGAAAATAAAAGTTATGGCCACCGTCATTACAAAACTCACCACGCTCACTTATCCTGACTTGTACTAAAACCAGAGCAAATACCAAACACAACCAACTGAATTCCAAGCAAAACTCCGTCATTCTAAATTCCAAAAAAATAGAACTAAAATTGAAAACCATCACCAACTGACGGGTCGTTGTATACTCGCCAAATATAACCTAATTTATCCAATATAGGATAAGTATAGGGTCGAAATTCACAAGGAAGTAGGGTTATGTCAAGAGTTAATTAGCTAACTACAATGAGCTAAATCAATTTTTGGGTTTTTGAGAGTTTAACAATGATTCTAAAATCTAATTAAACTAGAAATTTGCAAAGTAAATCAACAAGTAAGTAAAGGAGATAAAATAAGGGTAAAAGAACTAGGGGATTAGGGGATTCACCAACATTCAATCCAAGGATCCAACAATAAAAACCAAGGGAAAACAAATGGGGGATCACAAGGGGAAAATCACGCACATATGAACTCTAATTACTCTCTCGAGCTAATTAGAGGAGCTTGATTAGTCACTCATGACCTATTCTCATGGCATGAACAACCAATCTAGCCAAATCAAGCACAACATGATTAATCAAGCTTCCCTAAACAAGAAAATGCCTATTTTCATGGAGATCCTAGTCTAACAACCAAACTTAGTTTATTCCCAGCTTCATCTCTCAATCCTTCACTAGGAATTCCAAATATGCAAGTTAAGTGGTGATCAAGCACCCAACAAACCAAGTAAAACAAGTTTGATTAACAAGTTCAACCCCAAAAGTTAACCCCTTAACTTAGATCTAAGATCCAAAGAGTAAATGAAGGTTACATCCCTTCCCCTAGTAAGAAACTACTCACACATTATGGAAATAAAACAAAATAAAGCTTGAAATAACTTGATCACCATAACCATGGAGGAAAAAGAGGAAAATGCAAATAATCAATAAGTAAAGCAAGATCTAAACAAACAAAGCATGAAATAAGCAAGAATAATGGAAGAAAAGAAGAAAATAAACAAAGATTACCAACTTTAAGCTTTCATAAATGAAGAATGGAGATCCAAAAGCTTCAAACCTTCACTTTCTCTCTCCTAGGGTTTTGCTCTAAACTTGAATGCTAAAAAAAACAAGATCTAATTTCTCTCTAATCTCTAGCTAATAATTGCCTAAGTTAAAATAAGAGGAGTCCCTCTTTTATAGTCATAAGAAATAAAACAGAAAATTACAAAACAGCCCCCGAATTAAAACAAACAAAGTCGCAAAACCGTTTCCGGAAAAATGACCCGACCCGGGCGGGTGACATGACCCGAGCTCTCGGGTGACCTGGCCCGAGCCCTCGGGTCACATGACCCGGGAGGGTCTACTTGTCAGGGGCCATGGGAGTTTCTCAAAACTGGCGAACCAGGCGGGTCTAAGAACCCGAGCACTCGGGTTGGATGACCCGAGTCCTCGGGTCACCAGACCCGGGCGGGCCTGCTGCAAGGTATGCGCTGTTTGTTGGTTGGGCTGGCCCGGGCGGGTCCACACACCCCGGGCCCTCGGGTCAGCCACTTCTTCCCTTTCTTCTCTTCTTTCGAGCTCCTTGGTGCTCCATTTCTTTAACACTTTGCCTCGGGCTTGTGCATAGACCCTCCAAACGTGCTCCCAAATCCTGAAATATAAACAAACACCCAAAGAAAGAGCGCAAGGGAGGAAAAATGCACAAAAAAGAAATAAAAGGAAAGAACTTAGCCTAAATTAGCCTAAAAGCTATCACAAAAACTATTAAAAACTAAGCATAAATCAAGCATATAAACCGATCATCACCAACACAAGTTTGTGAATGAGGACATATGGCTGAATCTAAAAATTGCGCCAGGCAACCAAATTTTACACCTAGACAAAAGGTTAGACGACTAGACAAGACACAAAAATCAGAGGTCATGTACCAAAATGGGACACCCAAACGAATGGTTAGAAGCCTGAAGAGAACGCCCAGACCAAAAGTCATGCATAATCTTTGGGCGCCTGTGTAACAACCCGCACTTTCGAGCTGCTAGCTAATCACACTTAACATTCATAATCCTCATTTATCATTAATAAACCTCAAATTACATTATCTTGTAGCGGAAAACAAAACAATTTGATACGATCCTAGACCTATGGTTTATGGCCCTTCAATACATCATTCTTTAAAAGAAATCCTTCATAATAGCTACTCTGACTGGAACCTCAAAATATATTACAACCAAACATCACAAAAAAAAATATTCTCAATAAAACATCTAACTATAACTTTAATCCACGATTTACAACGTAAGCATCTTCTCGTTCATTTAGCATATTCCAAGACCTCGATACTATACCTGCAAAATATCTAACAATGAACTCTGCCCCCACCAGGACAAATTCCATGAACAAAATCAGCGAAACTGAGTACACACTGTCCAACCAGAAATTCACTTTAGTGGCTTAAACTTAGTTTCGTAGCTCATTGATCTTCCAGATGATAACTTAATTCAAAACATCCATAAGACATGAATTCAGATAAAAGTAAATCTTTATCACTCAGAATTTCCATACTCAATAGGGCCTTTGAAAAGTATATTAAAACCCAAAACACAAAAGCTTAAATTTTCCATAAACGAAATATGAACTTTAAACATGTTCTCCAGCCATAGTTTTAACTCACTTTGCTATCCATTCACGGAAAAATATACCTTCTTGGTATTAAAACATATACTTCTTGAACATAATTTCCTCAAATTGAAATTCAGATACAATGATTCAGAAAACATCATTAGGAGCATAACTCTTGGTATAAAATTCATTTGCAAATTGGAAAACTCCATAGCATAAACCATTAAGTCTTCGTAAAAGACAGAAGCTTTTGCAAAAAAAATAACTAGTAGGAGTTCCACATGAACTTTCAGAGATCATATAATACTTTGTAATTTCTCCCTTCAACAAGCCTATAACATATTCGGGGAAGAATATACGAATAGAGAGTGGACTATGTCGCCATCTCTAAACTCATGGGGACGTCTCCCCTACCAATTTTGCACTGCTTGCAAGACTTGTTGTAATTGCCTCACTTTTTAAGATAGGATTATTTGGATAAATAAGGATTATTAATGTTATTAGCGTACTTAGTACGTAATCTGTTGTGGCTTTCGGTAGAATAAATTTTTTTTTAGAATAGCCTCATATATGAATTTTTGCTGGTGATGTGAATATTGTGTGTTAAATCATGTGTTAAGTTATGTGAGTTATGAAGTCAAATAAGTCATTTATAATAACGATAAGAACGTGAGTATCGTTCTGGAATTTCGAGATTTTAAGTTATTAACAGTATGGTGTTTGAGATACTCTTTGATTATGAATTAAGGGCTAACTAGGCCTAAATATCTTCAATAAGGTATGATAAAATATTTTGGGGAGTTATTATAATCATGATTAAGGATTAGAGTCTAATTAAGGGAGGAATTAAGATCCTTAAGAAGACCACAAAATTCTAGATTGTTCCTATGTAGTGAAATGACCAAAATACCCTTACTAATTAGGTTAAATTACAAATCTAATTATCACCCATTCATCTATAAATACCCATAAGAAGGTTCACTTAATTCTTCAGCAAAATGATCCCAAAACACACTCACTCAAATACGTCTTTCATCTCCTCTCTTTCACGCTAAAACGGCGAGAGCCTCCTTGGCTCTTCTTCTCCAAATTTTCTTGATGATTCTCTTATGGGTTCTGCATGCAAGCCTTTCCCTAGGTTAACCAATTCATCCTTGATAATGGGCAGGTGTTAGATTAAGTTTTAAAGAAGGAAACAACAAGGAAATTTAAGAAAGGTAAAATAGTGCAACCGGTTTGTAAACCGGGTTAATTTGGGTATTTTCTTTAAATATTTGGGGATGATTTTTGATTTATAGTTCCATTCATATGTGTTTAAGGTTATGGAAGCTCATTCAAGGGAAGTTAAGATTTTGGTGGAGAGAATCTTAAGTTTTAAGCATATGTTTAAGGTACACAAGCTCCACCACCTAAACTTTGTTTCTAGCTTTGATCATGAAATTTGTTTGTGGAATTGTGAATACTTGGATTATGTTTGAATGTGTATGAAAATTGATTTGCATGTGTTTTATTATGAAAGATATTGTGTTAAAAATCTCTTGCATGTCAAGTTCCCTAAGACTCTCGGAATAATTGAGTAAGAAAGTGATTATCCATTCTCTTGAGCTATACTGCCGTGACTTTCCCTGCCAAATATCTTTCTTTTGAACTATGTTTTTCGCCTTGGAGTCTCTTGGAAGTGGTAGATCTTGAAAAATTATTGAATTTCGACCCAAAAATCACTCCATTTGGAGTTGTACATCAAAAGTTATGTTGTCTGGAAGTTGTTGTATGCAGAACAAGTTCCCTCAAATATTTATCGATCCTTGCTATTATCTCGATTGCGTTTTGATTAAAGATCATGTTGTGGCTAAAATTTCATGATATTCTCTTGGAAGATTCATGTCTTGATTATCAAATAACCTTTGCTCATTTACCTCATTAAACACACAACCTCAATTCATAAAGTAAAGAACACTTGAAACCCGATTCTCACTTAGTTGGTTTCCCGATTTAATAAGCCCTTGCTCTTTTGGTTCTTAGAATGCCTTTTAATGATGAACACCTACTGCCCTATTCATATATTATGTGGTAAACCAAAACTTTGGCTAAACACAAGAGTTACAAGTGATCTTTGCATAAAAACCACTGTTCTTTAACACCAAACCGAGAACCATAAAAATGGACATATGTTTTACTTGTGAGAGATAATCTTTCCATATCTTAAGAGGCCTTCTATAAACCCTTTGCATACTGCCATGTCTTGATAACACAACCTTCAACCACCTCAACCAATCTCATCATTCTTTCGAAACCTGATTGTTAAGTCACCTTTCCGAAAACAGTGGAACTTGGCATAGCAAGCTTGCTTTACGAAACTTGTTTTGATAAGTTAAAGTTTGTTATGATGTTTGAAATAGTGATTACGAATAAGTATTTAAGTAATTTATTTGAGTATAGTTATAAAAGTATAAGTATTTCAGTATAAGTGTTTAAGTATAAGTATTTCAGTATAAGTATTAAAGTACAAGTGTTGAGTATAAATATTTTTTGTATGATTACAAGTTTTGTTTTATAAGGGGAAGTGAACAACATTTGTAGAGCGGGTTTGCTCATTATGTGTTTGGAGCGGGTATTGCTCCGTTATGTAGGGTCATGACCTATAAGTCTTGCAAGCAGGAAATAAGAAAGGTGGGGAGACGTCCCTAAAAAGTCTGGAGTTGTGGCTTAGCCCTCTCCATTCGTGTTCCTTCCCTGGAGTTATGCTATGTTTGTGATAAGTATAAGATTATTATTTGGGTTATATATGGAGAATGATATGTGATATCTTGAGATAATTCTTGGAAATTTCTCCAGTATATGCAAAAGTATTTCTATGGAAGTTTACAGGAAAGAACCAACGTATTTCTGAGCAAGTATTAAAGTATTTCTGAATAAGAATAAAAGTATTTCGTAAATTATGAGTTTACGCTTTGAGTATAAAAAACGATTGCGTAATTTCAGCCACCTTATTATTTTGGAATCGGTGGGACTTGTGTACCAGCGTAAGCTGACCTGTTTTGTTCTTTGAACCTGTCCTGGTGGGGGCAAATTCAACTGTTTTGCTGGATTAGAGGGAATGTTCGAGTTAGCTCTTGTGTGCAATGTGAAGTCTTAGTCAATGTGTTTAATCCGCGGCTATGAGATGAATCGTATTATATAATGATTTTGCAAGTTAAACATGTATTTGATTTGTAATCTAAGTACTCCAAAACATATTGTAATAACTATTTTATTATAACTTATTTTCGTATTATGCTTGGATACTATGAGACTTCCTACCTTCCCTAAGGGAAGGAAGGTGTGGTAGTCCGCCCTAACAGTCCCTCTAATTAGCAGCTTAACTTCGTAATTAGTAGGATTAGACCTTAATTAAGCTGCTATTTGGAGCGGGCTGTTACACTTGTTCCCAGGACATGTCCCGTCCTTTCATATAACACGCATACCAAGATGCGTTCATCACTACCGATGCAACATCTTCCCCATCATACACGTAATTAGAATACTTTCTCATAACCAAAATTCATAGTTCTTAAAGTTAATGATCATATATAATTAGGATCTCAATCCACATAATACACTGTCTTTCACACTTTCATAATTCTATGTAAAACTTATATCGCAAATCCTTTAACAATTATTTTATACTCGAAATTATAACTCAAACACCATTGATAAAAAAATTCCGTTGTTTGCCATTTATCTTTCAAACAACTATAATTCAGATCAAAATCGATTTCATAAAAGAATACTAAATTGGCGTTCCCTAGGTTCATAAATCGAAAATCTCGGTGTGAACAACTTACATAAATAAAGATGTTGAAGGTTCTATCTCCAATATTTATAGCAACCGTTACTAAAAACATCGCTTTACAACAAATACAAAGTCTTATAAACTTTGTTCAAAGACAAGTTCATATAACAATGTTACGAATTTATACTCTTAAGAAGTTCTCGTGCCTCTCGGCAATGCAACTCAACGATAATTCAAAACGTAACTTCATTCTATAAACTTTTTACAACTTACAATCAAAAGTTCAATTATTAAAACTTGGCAAATAGACATAATCATATGAAATACCAATTTCTAGTTCGAAAGTGGATGGACATGTGTGTACCTCTTCTATGCTCGATTCCATAATAATCTTCAAGAATCCAGCATCTCCATATTCATGATCAATCTCCAATAATCACCTCACAGCAATAATAACAATAATTAACATTCATCCCTACTATATTTCAGATAAATGAATTGACTTGCTCATACCTTCTAACTCTTATATTCAAGACATATATTCCTATAAGCTAACTCATATTATCAATCTATAACTCTAATAACCCCATCAATCAAACTAATAGGCCATTATCTTAATTATATACTGCAAAACAAAAAGTTGCAACCTTAATCTGAATATTTTGTTCAAAACTCATAAACTAACTAATATCATACCATAAAACAACCTCAATTTCTTACTTGGAAATAATTAGCAAAAATAACTCCTTTAAAACCTTTATTAACTCTAACAATTACATAACCAGCTAGTCCCATAAAACCGATTGAACACTTTTAACAACCTCTCATCTCAACTGATTTTGCCAATCAACAATCAAGATTTAGACCTGAATTTATTTGTGAAATCATAAATTAAATCCTATGGAAATCTGAACTTATACTTATCAATTCAAGAAAATAAGATAAAGGTTTGAACTTTATACCTTCAATAACACCCAAAAGATCTGGAAATGAAGAAGTTCAGCAACAAGACAGCACAAACACGAGAGAGGAGAATTAGCTTAAGGCTGCGATTTCCGGCGATGAATCGCCGTTAACAACAACTGGTGATAGCAGTTGCAGAACACGACAACGTCGCAACCACAGAAGCGCTGGCTGACGAAGGCATGGGAGGCGGCAGCCTAGGCGGCGCACCACCACCAGAGGCAGCAACGCCCACGAATAGAGGAGAAAGGAAACAGGGGAGTAAAGGGAAAATAAGGAAGAAGCAGCAACGCTCCAGGCTAGAACGGCGGCACCGGAGCGCGACAAAGTCGCCGGCAGCAAAAAGGCCGACAGAAGAGGAAGGAGGAGGACAGTGAGAGAGAGAGAAATGGGGGTTTCTTCCCTTAGGATTTTTTTTTCACAACAAGGCTTGGGTTCTCTTGATTATTGATCTTTGAGGATAATAGGAGAAGATGACACATCACTCTTTAAGACACTTTGGCTTCATCTATGCTTGACACCTTAAAATAATGAGACACATGGATTTTTTTTCTATTTTATTTTTTTTCCTTTTTTTTTTATAAATTCCCATTTATATTTCAAAATCATATTTAAACTAAATAAATTAAATTAAAATAGGAATCTATCTTACTATATAATTCCTTCCAAGATTGATAACATAATCAATTTACTAAACCACTAATCTCTAATTAAACCTGCTTTAAAATAGAGGCTATTACAGCCTGGCTCAATTTTTTATAAAGATAATTTTTTAAATAAAAAAAACCTTACAAGTGGGCAATCTTCGACACAGTTTAATGGTTAAGGAGATACATATATTAGATAAGGAGAAAAAAAAATAGAAGGTGGAGCGGTGGAGGAGAGAAAAAGAGAACGCGGAGTGGTGGTGGACTGGTCGTGGTTGGTTGTATAAGGAAGAGGAAAGTAAAGGAGAAAATATGTGATGTGTTTTTATATGTATATAGAGCAGTAGTAAGAAATTATAGGGCGATGAATAGCAAAATCCTAAATTATTTTAATAGTCTTTCAAGTTAATTGATTGCAATACAACTATAACAAGTTTTTTGTAAGACTATTTTACAATAAAATTATGATAAGACCACCTTACTTTTATTCTTAAAGGGTCACTTTGCACGTTAAATTCATGATGTGTCACCTTCTACCTTAAAGAGATCTTATATGAGATTTTGTACAACTATGGGTGTAATTGATCTGAAGTATAATTAAGTTAAAATTACCTTGGTTATTTAAGTTAAGTTGGGTGTAATTGAAATGGTAATTGTTTTGAATTTCTATGGTTAATTGAAACATTATTTAAGTATAACTGGAATGTTATTAATATACCCTTTTTTTAGTTTATGAAATTTTTCTTTGGTTAAATAATGTAAACTGTGCAAAATTACTCAACAATAACGTGAGCAATCTTCATCAAAATTTCCATCCATTTCCTTTTAATTTACTCAGTTTACTTTGGGGGGAGAACTAAGGAGGAAGTACAAAAATGAGAGAGGAAAACTGAAAATATGGAGAGAGAAACTGAAAATGAGAAAGATAAATTAAAAAGGTAGAAAGAGAAATTTCAAGGTGAGTTATTATATTAAATAGTGGACTACATCACTACAAATCCGCAGAGGTGGAAAAAGAGGAGAAAATAGATGGGTTGTGTTACTAAAATAAAAAGAACATTGTGTAGATTAAAATGAAACGGGTCAAGGAAAACGTGTAGATTACAAATAAACGGATCAAGATAAGCAAGCAAATTGTTTTTTTTTCATTTTATATTTTTTCTTATTAAAGTCTGTTAAATTTGAATTTCAAACTTTTTTTAAAGTTTTAATGAAATTGAAACATAAAAGATATTTGAGTTTTAAAGTGATCATAAATCCTACTCCATCCGTCCCAAAATATAATGCTCACTTCTCATTTTTCACGGGAATTAAGGAAAATGGAAGGAGTAGTGGGATTTCCACAAATATACTTAATGAAGTACTTTTTTTGAAAAGTTACCCTACATCTACCCACTTGGTAGATTACCCACTTCTAATAGATCATTAAAATATACTCCCTCCGGTCTTTATTAGTTTACCCCTTTTGACTTTTGACACTATTCACATACATGACTTTGACTATCTCTTGTGATTTGTACTTAAGGAAAAATATAGTCATGTGAGATTTTGTTAGATTCATCTCAATGTGTAGTATCCAAATATCAACTTTTTGTAATTTTTGCTTATTGATAATTAGAGATATTAAAGTTCAAATTAGTGTATCGGCAAATGTGCCCCATAGAAAGGGGTAAACTAATAAAGACCGGAGGGAGTAATTGTTAATGTTGAGTTGGATTCCACTCTACAATAAATTCTATTAATAATGGGTAATTTACCCATTGGGCCAACTAAGTTTTATCCGCTTTTTGATATTGGTCTTGTAACTACTTTTTTTTTATTTTTTTTTCCTTTAGGAAAAATTATTTTAAATAAGTCAACCTTTGCGTGGTCTTCCCATTTTAAGTCTATCTTTTGATTATTTCTGACCCAGTTCACTTTGTACATTCATTAACTTTAATTAGGTTAGATTAAAATGTTACCTAAATGCCGGTTATTTGGGTGACGTGTCAAGTTACTGTTGCCTTTATTTTTTTAATTTTTTTTTCTTTTTTCCTTATTTCACCTAATTCCCCTCTTCTTATTCTCTTTCTTCTCTGTTCCTCTCTCCCTCCCTAGTCCTCCCTCTTTAGTCTACACTGCTCCTTTCTCTCTCTTCTCTACTCTACTCATCATCACCGAATCAACATCATCAATCATCCTCATCATCAAATCAACACCATTCCGTGGTCGGAGGAGAGGTGAGAGAGGGAGGAGGAGAGTGAGTCGACTCGGTTGAGGAACTCGGAGTTCTAACCACCTTCCTCGTCCTCGCACACCACCGAAATTCCTTCCCCCTACCACCCCTTCCTCCCCCTCCGTCACTTCCGTCATCGACCCTTCCGTTTTTATTTCTTTGTGAAATGGGTGCCAAACCCGTTGATTTTAGTAACTCGGTGTGAACTCGAAAATCGATTTTATCTTACTGGTGATGAGAGAAAGGAGATTGGTAGTGACAGTGGGACAATGGGGTGATTGATAGTGACGGGTGATTTCTGGTGGATGGCAGTGGGTGTCTTGTGGTGACAGTGTGAGTTCTGGTGGATGACAATGGTTGATTGGTGGTGGTTGGTATTAGTACGGCTGCGTGGTGGGTGGCAGAGTCGATGAGGACAGGGGAGGAGAGAGAGGGGTTGGGGTTGGGGTTGGAGTGGATTGTAGTGAGATTAATGTTGCATTTTTGTGGACTCAATTTAGTAGGAATAACGAAGAAGGCAGGGAGAAATTCTGAGATTATGTGTATTTGATGTTTTGGGGAAATTTTATTTTTGATTGGTTTTTGCTAGTTTCGAATTTTAATTTAGATGGGGTTTTTTGAGGGAAAGTAGATGTTGGTGAGTTTGAGTTAGGGTAGGAAAGGGGTGAAGTCGTGAAGGAGGTGGCAATGGTGGTGGGGTGAGAGAGAATGGAGAAGATGAAGTTATGAAATAAAAGGAGGAGAGAGAGTACTGTTGTTTAATGTTTGGTGGGGTTTTTGGGTGGGTTATGTAATTTCGGTGGTATTTTGGGTGAGTATTTAGTTTTGGGTGGGTTTTGTAATTTGGGTGGTTTTTTGGGTGGGTATTTAGTTTTAGTTGGGTTTTTGGGCTGGTCAATGGGTTTAGTAGAAGTCAAACTTGCAACTATCTTTTTTGATGACCAGCTAAACCGGTAAACATTCATCTAGCTTAATTAAAGTTAACTAAGCTACAAAGTGAACTTGTTCAGGAATAATCAAAAGATAGACTTAAAATGGAAAGACCACGCAAAGGTGACTTATTTAAAATAATTTTTCCTTTCCTTTAAGAATCAAAAAGTAATAAATGTTACTTGGAATGGTTTAAACAATAATTAGAGGCACATATCTTGAAAGGAAGGTAGGGGTATTGTGGAAAGTTTTTGTAGAAATTAAGGATAATTTAGTATAAATGAATTGATATTAAAAAATAGGCACAATATCTTAAGACACTAAAAAAGGAATGCGAGTAAATATATTATAAGACAGAGGGAGTAATATTTTTATATAGATTATATATAGATTTTTTTTGGATTGGTAAATGAATTGTCCTACCGAACTGGACCCTTGCACATGTCAACCCGACCTGGGTTAGCGGACAGACACTATGTGAGTATGGAGAATGGTAGAGAATGGTAGGGGAAATCCTTACCCTCAAAGACACAATCTCAATCACTAAGCAAAGCTTTACTTGATAATCTAGATAGAGAATAGAGTAATACTTTGGCTTACCGTACTTCTACCAAAAACTTGTAATACTACAAGTCTACAACTAGTAAATTATACGGATTAAAATTCCCCATTATAAAGAAGACTATTGATTAACATCTAGTATTGCTGTATTGGGAACCAGGTCATGACTCATGACAATAAGTGGTAGCAAATTCGAGGGTCCTACCACATTGAGGTTCTGAAATATAAAGATTATAGTCAACCATATCCGCTACATAGTGACCGTGCGATATATATAGGACTGATCGGACGATTGAGAAAAGAATTACCGATTGTATTGGTATCCTCTCCCGAAGATTTTAAAAGTTGGTCAACAGTTTTGGAGAATAAAATATAAAGACTCAACGTGAACGCCACTTTATTTTCTGGTCAGCTTACTTTAATTTTTTTTTTTTAACATATGTAATTTTTATAAAAACTTTTTGGTGAAACAACTTACTACTTACTTTTACGTATAAAAAAAAATATATAAACACCTCACCTCATAAGTCATGTATTGATGGTGCGGGATTTAATTTCAATTCTCGTCCCCCTTTTTAAGGGTGCAACTTCCACTTAAATTTAGAGTTGGTAAAAGTTGATATGACGCAAATCTAATTCGAAATAAAAGATTGTTCTCTTCATCTTACTTTTGTTTTATTTTTAAATTAAAAAAAAAATTAATAAAAGTTAAGGGAAAAAAATTCATAAAAAGTTTAGAAAACTTAAGGGGAAAAAAGTTTCGAAAAATCATTTATTTAAAGTAATTAGGTTAATATTATTTTTTTTAATTCGAAGATGATATGCTTTTACCTTATTAAACTATATATGCAGAAATTTCTCGTTAAAACATATTTAGAAAATCTAAAGTTTGGTTAACAAACATTACAATCTCTAGGGTATGTTATATTATTTTGAAAAAAAAAACACTAAAAATGCATGCTTATGTAGTGACTTTGTTTATTTAACTTTTTATTTAAAATAAAAATAATTATGATTAAATGGGTAAAGGAGTAATCTATTTTTTAAATAGGCCGACTTAGGGTTGAGTTTTCAAACCCGTTTGTTAGATGAGTTAGATTTGAGTTGAGGAAATATTTATTATTGATTCGAACTATTTGTCATCCCTATCTGGAACAGGCTATAGGAGAGCCCATATCATTTGTGTACCCAAAGAGAACTTCTTTTTGTTTTAGTTTACCTTTTTTATCTTGTAGCTTAAACGGAGGAAGATATTCTTAGTTTAGTTTATAAGTTATAGTGTTAGTTATTACTTCTCGACCCCACATATTGATTTTGTACACTATCATGAAAATGGTAGTGTTGAAATTAATGTGAGTCAGATGGAAAAAAATATATATAAATGACCAATGTAATATTAAAGTAAATAGTTAAAAAAAAGAAACGATCCATAAAGAAAAATGAGCCATTTATCAAAAAATCGAGAAAGTAATAAACACTAGAGATGGTCAAATAAGCAAGGGTATAACAAATATGGTTGGATTCTTAATCTCTGGAGAACTCTTCAAATTAAGAAATGATTTTATAAAGTTCGAGAAGTGCTGAATTTTGTCAATTTTACTGTTTTGAGTAAACGTATTAGGGGAGTGGAAATAATGAAACTTCAACCTGAGTGGGTGACACGTCACCCAATTGATTTTCATTTGTTTGTTTGTTTTATTTTTTGAGATGGCCCTTTAAAATAAATAATAGTCCTCCCAACAATTTGACTTAGAAAAGAAATAAAGTAAAGTAATAAGAAGGGAGGGCCCGCCATGTACGCTACTTTATCATAATTGGGGGATGTGTGTATAACCGGTTCACCCGGTCACACCCTTTCTTCCGCCTCTATATCTGCAATTCTCCTTCTTCTTCTTCTCCCATTCTCTCTCTCTCTTTCTCTCTCTCTCGTTTACTCTCAATTTCATTTTAGAATTTAATTAATGGGAGGTTATAGATCGAAGAAGATGGAAGATGAGGTAGCCATAGAAGAAGCTGCATCAGCTGGGATGAAATCCATGGAACAATTGCTACGACTTTTATCTTCATCTTCATCTTCTTCTCAAGCTCAACCTCAACGTGAAGCTGAGTGTAGAGAAGTTACAGAAGCAACAGTTGGTAAGTTTAAGAAACTCATCTCTGTTCTTAACCGTACTGGTCATGCTCGTTTTCGTCGTGCTCCTAATCTTTCTCTCTCCTCTGACTCGTCAAACTCAACTGACTCACCTCCTCCTCCTCCATTTCAACCACCACCACTTGCAGTTTGTCAACCAGAGAAACCCATCCCTTTGAGGGTTGTCAGACAACCTCACCAACCTGTCACTCTAGACTTTACCAAACCTAACCCTAACACTAACCCTAACCAGTGTACTTCTGTTTCTAATTCGGCGTCGTTTAGTATATCATCTTCGGCGAATTCGTCGTCGTTTTTATCTTCGATTACTGGAGAAGGAAGTGTGTCTAATGGAAAACAATTTGGAATTGGATCTATGTTTGTTCCTCCTCAATCTTCTTCTGGTTTCTCCGGGAAACCTCCACTTTCAAATTCATCATCTTCTCATCATAATAAAAGTTGTCATCATCATCATAACAATCACAATCACCGACATCAAGAATATTCCGATGATTTTTCCGGCAAACTTTCTGGATCAACTCGCTGTCACTGCTCCTCCAAGCGTAAGAAGTTGAGAGTTAAGAAGACCATCAGAGTTCCTGCTATTAGCTCTAAAACTGCTGATATTCCTTCTGATGATTTTTCATGGAGGAAATACGGCCAAAAACCAATCAAAGGATCTCCTTACCCACGGTATAATTACTTTACATCCTTCTGGTTTTTAATTAGCTTATGAGTTAAATTAAATTAATTGTAATTACTGATGATGAATGATTGATTTTGAATTGAACAGAGGATATTACAAGTGTAGCACAGTAAGAGGATGTCCGGCAAGAAAGCATGTAGAAAGAGCAACGGATGATCCAACGATGTTGATTGTAACTTATGAAGGAGAACACCGACACTCACCTGTGCCTGCATCACACGATAACATTTCTCACCATCTACCAGTGGTCCCCACCACCGCTACACCGGCATGGTTGGTCCCTTTGCAGTCTCACTCTATTTTGACTTTGTCTGACTGAGATTAAAGAAGGCTTTAAGGGGTAAATTAGGAATTTCGTTCAACTGTAGTAATTTAATCAATTTAAGACGGACTCGGACTCCGACTCCTTTTTTGTATGTATTATTATCTTTGTTTTTTTTGTTTGTTGTAATGTACTGTAGACTTTTAGGAGTGGTAGATGGTGTTGTATGAATTTACTACTATGGCCTATATGTGGGGGCAAAGTGGTAAAAAAGACAAAAGAGGGGTTTTAATGTAAATGTTGACTAGACAAAACAAAATGAGGTGGAGGTGGGGTTAGTTAGGTTTAGTAGGTGATTTGGTCAATTGATTCGGAGAAATGATAATGACAAAAAAGGGTTTTAAATGCAAAGTTTGACATTTCTATCAAGAAATTGATATGGCAATATCAATAATATCAATATGCGTTGAATTGTCTATGTTAATTGTTAAAGCGTTATAGAGTTGATTATTTTAAGAGATTCGTAGCCCGTGGAATACGCCACTTGATGGATATCTTTAAATACGAGTGGACAACAAATCCATTGACTCTCAAATATTAAAGACATCCACCAAGATGGATGGTTATTGGGTTTTGCAAAGTCAATATCATATTCGGTGGTTCAAGGGTAGACCATTACTTTATCAACATTATTATTAATTATTAATTGCAGCTTCTTCTTCGACAATATACAGGAGAGTTCTTTTCTTTTTATATATTTTAAAAAAATAGTCTTCAAACTAGTTATACTTAGAAGTAAAAGATAGTGGAAGAGATGGAATTGGATTCCAAATCAGTGAGAGTTATCACTTTTGAAATATTACAAACAAAAGCACCATATATTAGAAAGTGATATTTTTTTTCCAGAAAACTAAAGCTAATTCATTAATTTGAATTTTGAAGTTGGACTATGTCTATTGTAAAATGTAAAATATAACAGTTGCATATTAAAATGAATTAAATATAATTCTTTTCTAGCAAACTAACGAGAGATGGATGTGAAAATTGATATTTTTGCATAATTTAGGTCTTATAATTGTTTACTAGTACTCTACAACTTCAACGAGCGAGTTCATCGATCAATTATAATATTGAGGTTTAGTTTGATATGATTCAACTCGATGTAAACGAATAGTTGTGCTGATAGTAAATGGCTTTAAACCTTGTGATTAATTTGATTCACAATCATTTACTTATTGATTCAAAATTTCCCCAAAAAGTAGATAATACTCGTATCTCCTATTGAAGGACTTGAATACGTCAACTTTAAAAAAAAAGTAAATCGTAAATGGCTATTAACCTTGTGTAAATCCTGGATGGGGAAGAAGATAGGCTAGTCAAGAAAGAGCCATAAAGCTTGACTTTTCCTCTAGTCAAAATCATATACTACATTCATAAGCAATTGTTGCATGCACCAAAAATAATACTAGCATTCATGAAGGAGCACAATAAATTTGTTCATCAAGCTAGCATTCATGCACGTAGGAAAGAAATCCACGTCACTGGACTTGGACATATCGAAGTCCAAGTCCAAAAATAATACTAGCATTCACGAGGGAGCACAATAAATTTACTACTACTACTATTAGGACATCAATACATATGCCTATTCATGGCTTTGCTTTCTTGTTCTTGTTGCTGGTTTTTTTTTTTTGACAAAATAAGCAGGCATATATACTAGTATTGATTAAGTAACATATTATCCATCAATACATAAGAACAACCTCATATGGGTAATGACCAACCCAAGTTTGTTCAATTCTAAAAGGTAAAACATAAGTTAAATAATAAGCTACAAAACTACCTTCCCGCTTAGCCACATGAATCGGCCAGGCCACCACATCCTCACCCTCTTAGTACTAGTAGCAGCAAAGAGAACTTCACGCGACAAATCCAAGTCCCACCCGGCCCATCCATCCTCACTAAATGATGCATTAATATTGAACTATTTATCTTTATCATTCCACACGAGTCCTAGCCTCCTAGGCACTCCTGACCCATAAATTTGTTGCGCATACAAACCATAATCCTTCATGAGCTTCCTTGCATTTGCATGGGCTATGATCACATTATTGGCCCACGGATACCTTTGTTAGTTTCCGCGGCGCCAAAGTTGCCAAGCAAGGAATCCAAACTGAATTGGTTTTTAGTTTTTAGATAATAAACGTACGTTTTGAATACATGGACTCAACTTGACCAAGCCTTTAGGAGCAGAACATCATCTTCTTGCTTTCAAGTTGAATTTACTGTTGCGGGCCCGGGGGAATTCATCCCTGAATGCTTATTCGTACTCCTCGGATGCATCTTCATTTCTCTCACAGTCGGAGTAGCGTGCCCAGGATCAGGAGGAAGCTATATATATATATATCTTCCTAGTTTTCAAAAATAAGTGAAACACTTCTCCATTTATGTGGGAGCTTTTTTGGGCAGTGTTTCACTTATTTTGGAACTATGAAGATATATTAAGTCATTGTAAATGATGGTTGCATGGGCTTTCTCTTAGACGCAACTCAGACAATTTTGAGGCCCTGTGCCAGACATTAAACATGGGCTCTATAGGATTATAATACGGATCCATTATCCCATATTATTAATAACTAATTTAAGTTTTTATTAAAAGTGGTTGAGAAAATGATTAACTTTCTTAATTAGTTCAATGTTACTTTCATTTTAGCAAGTAAAGATATACCAAAGAGAAAAATAAAATAAGCTATGAAATATGAAAAAAGTACTTCCTACGTAACAGAAAGAATGCAACGGTATTATTTGTGAGGTATAAAATATTCGATTGTTACATTCTTATGTTACGGAGGAAGTATATAGATTAGGGGAAAAAAATTTGGATTAACAATTGTATTTTCCATCTAAACTCATAGAGCCTAAAAAGTAAGAAAATAAAATATAGATGGGGCACCTTAATATTGGGGGACCCTGAGCAGTCGCTCATTCTGCTCATGTGTGTAAGACCCCTATGAGATTCTCTTTTGATCGAGTTTGTACTTGCAAGTTGACTACTTGGAGAGGTGGGGTGTTGGGAAAGAGGCTAGGGCTGGGATGAATAATATTGTATAATATTGCGAGTTGCCACTTGTTTATGTAGCTAGAGAGATGTTTAATGACGGGTGCATGAGATTTCTCTTTTGATCTTGTTTAATTAGTAATTTAATCACACTCTTCTTTCTTAACATATACACATATAAACTCCCATTAGGGATAAAAAATTGACTTTCCGACTCTTTTATTTGCATAAAAAACTTATTGTCATCCCACATCATATAATTTTTTTTCTTCTATAGCTTACTTAAAAAGTACTCTAAGAAAACAAAGGTAGAGATCGAGTAGAAACTTAATACACTGATTACTGAAGAGTACCTATTCTAACTTTAGATAAATAATAAATTGTTCAAATATATGGAAACAACTTTTATCTGGAGAAAATCATATGTAAAACTATCACACCAAAACTAGAATGAATTTATCACTCATCTTATAGTTGATGACAATAACACACAGTATTTTTTTTAGGGGATAAGGTTAGGTTTGGGAGTGGGAGCCAAATGGTTGGCGAATAGAACACAACACGCAAGTGATACTGTGATAGCATTGGCCAACCCATTTCTTCACCAAATAGACTCCTAAGTCCTAATCCCTTGTGCATCACTCCGTTTATTTTAGTGGTTAATGTATATTTTACCAAGGTCAATGCCTGGGGGTTTAGAATATCTGTCGGCCAATAATGTTTTAAAAATTAGGCCTAGTGAATGTTGGAACATTTATAGGGTAATGGGTTTTGTTAGCTCATATGAGTATATACTAGAAGAGGAGGAGGTCTAGTATGTTAAGATTAGAATGCGCAAAATCACGTGGAGTAAATCAAGCAAGACAGAGGGCTGGTCGCGGGTCGCGACATTAGTCGCGGGTCGCGACATCTGTCGCGGGTCGCGACCAGCGCCCTTCGCGACTCGCGATCTGTATCGCGAGTCGCGACGTGGAGTCTGTTTTGGGGCGTGTAATTTTGCGTGGACGGTTTATAACCGTTGTAATGCATTTGTTATCCGTTTTAAGATGATTAAGTACTCTTAATCAGGGGATTAAAGAAGGATGAATGCTGTAACAGCTCTAATCAAGAGGGAAGATTATTCATCACCCTTGTTATGTATATGAGTTAAGAGAGAGAAAAATCAGATTAGTAGATTCTCATCTTCTTGCTTTGCTTGAGAGAAAACTTGCAACTTTCTCTTGAGTGTTCTTCACAAACATCAAACACAAAGTTCTTGTTGATTCACTTAGAAGATCATCTAGTGAATTGTTTTCTCCATTGTATCTCATTAGTTATTTCGTGTTAACCCGGTGATCCTAGAGGGGCGAAATTAAACTAATAGGAAAGCGTAGTTTCCGTGCCTTGGAGTGGATATCCGGTTCCCTTGTTTGTTCTCACATCTAACAATCTATTAGTTTAATTTCTTTTCATTTCGGATATGGCTCAATCACTCAAGGACATGACTATGAACTTCCAAAAGTTGGACAAGTTTGAGGGGGTGGGTTATCGAAGATGGCAAAAGAAGATGCACTTCTTGTTGACAACTTTGAATGTGGTGTATGTTCTATCAACACCCATGCCACCATTCCCGAAAGATGGAGAGGAAGAGTCCGTAGAGACTACAAGGAAGAGGACAAAGTGGGAGAATGATGACTACATTTGCCGGGGTCATATTCTCAACTCTCTTACCGACCCTTTGTTCGATCTCTATCAAAATGTGGAGAGTGCAAAGGAACTTTGGGATACTCTTGAGGCCAAGTATATTTCTGAAGATGCTTCAAGTAAGAAATTTCTTGTTAGTAATTTTAATTCATTTAAAATGACTAATGATAGGCCTATTATAGAGCAATTTCATGAAGTTCATCATATTTGAACCAAATTAGATCACATGGTATGGTGATGGATGAGGCTATTGCCGTAGCCTCAATCATTGATAAATTACCACATTCTTGGAAAGAAACTAAGCATTCCTTGAAACATAGGAAGGAAGATATTTCCATGGAGCAATTAGGAACTCATCTTCGTATTGAAGAGGGTATCGGGCTCAAGATGGGGTTAAGGATACTACTCCTAGTATTCCTAAGTCTACCGTGAATATGGTAGAGGTTGGTGGGTCTAGTGGGACCAAGAAATCCAACAATAACAACTCTAAAACCAACTTTGCAAACAAGAAGAGGAAGACCCTCACTTGTTGGGTATGCAATGGACCTCATCTCAAGAGGGATTGTCCTTCTAAGAAGAAGAAGACAAAGAATGGACAACCTAGTGTTGTTCAAAACCAAGGTAAAGTTGCACATGAACATGTAATTGAAGAAATGAATTTTGTGGCTATGATTTCGAAATTATGTTTGTGCAAAGTTGATGATTCTTGGTGGATAGATTCGGGGGCCTCTAGACATGTGTGCAATAATAAGCACTTCTTCAAGTCTTTGGAAGAATTGGATGATGGTCCAATCTTGTATATGGGGAATGATTCTACGGTAAAGGCCAAGGGTATAGGCCAAGTAGAATTGTTGTTAACCTCGGGAAAGACTTTAACTCTCCGGGATGTTGTTTGTGTACCGGAAGTTAGGAAGAATCTTGTGTCGGGGGTCTTTTGAATAAATTTGGTTTTAAAGTTGTATTTGAATCGGATAAGTTTATAATTTCTAAGGGTGGTATTTTTGTTGGACAAGGATTTTATTGTAATGGAATGTTTAAATTTAGTATTAATAATGAAATTGATACTAGTTCTATTTACATGCTTGATGTTTCTTCTCTATGGCACAATCGTTTATGTCATGTAAACTATCGTAGATTATATGACATGTCTAAGCTAGGTTTAATACCTTCTTTCGATTTAAAGTTAGAGAAGTGTAAGACATGCATGCTAAATAAGATTACAAAGAATCCTTATCCTAGTGTGACTAGACAAACGGTTTTGCTTGAATTGGTGCATAGTGACTTGTGTGACTTTCATAGTTCACCTTCTTTGGGAAATAAAAAATATATTGTGACTTTTATTGATGATTATTCAAGGTTTTGTTACATATATTTATTATTTACTAAAGATGAAGCACTAGAAAAGTTTAAGATTTTTAAGACCGAAGTGGAACTTCAACTTAATGAAAAAGTTAAAAGACTTCGGACGGATAGGGGTGGTGAATACTATAATCCTAGCTATTTTAGTTCCATTGGTGTAATTCATGAAACAACCGCTCCATACTCACCTCAAAGTAATGGTATAGCGGAAAGGAAAAATAGGGTTCTAAAAGAAATGGTTAACACCATGCTTTCTAATTCGGGTCTAAATGACGGTTTTTGGGGTGATGCAATTTTAACGCTTGTTATATTTTAAATCGAGTTCCTAATAAAAGGAATAAGATTACCCCTTATGAACTTTGGTGTAACAAAAAGCCTAATCTCAATTACCTTAAGGTATGGGGTTGTAGGGCAATTGTCAAATTGACGGAACCTAAAAGGAAAACTTTAGGTGAAAAAGGAATTGATTGCATTTTTATAGGCTATGCGGTACATAGCAAAGCCTATAGGTTTTATGTCATTGAGCCAAATGATGTTGTCTCTATTCATACCGTGATAGAGTCAAGGGATGCAATATTTGATGAGACTAGATTCTCATCGATTCCTAGACCAAAGGACATGATACCTAGTACTAGTTCCAATGTTGTGGATGACATTAACAATGATCATGATACTACAACACCGGAAATTAGGAAAAGTAAAAGAATTAGAAAAGAGAAATCTTTTTGGACCGGATTTTCAACTATATTTAGTTGAAGGGTCAAGGGAGTCTGTTGTGACTCAAATTTCATATTGTTACAATATGGAGGAGGATCCTAGGACCTTTGATGAGGCTATGAAGTCTCATGATTTCGCTTTTCGGAAAGAGGCGGTGAATGATGAAATGGATTCGATAATAGGCAATCATACTTGGATTTTAGCTAATTTACCCCCTGGATGCAAACCTTTAGGTTGTAAATGGATTTTCGTAAGGAAAAGGAAGATCGATGGAACCATACTAAAACATAAGGCCCGGTTAGTGGTCCAAGGTTTTAGGCAAAGATATGGTATCGATTATTTTGACACTTATGCTCCGGTTGCTAGAATAGCTACCATTAGACTTTGATAGCATTAGCTGCGATTCATGGTCTAGTAATTCACCAAATGGATGTTAAAACTGCTTTCCTTAATGGTGAATTGGAGGAGGAAGTGTACATGAATCAACCCGAAGGTTTTGTGGTTAAAGGTCAAGAGACTAAGGTTTGCAAATTAGTTCGATCTTTGTATGGTCTTAAACAAGCACCTAAGCAATGGCATCAAAAATTTGATGAGGTCATTTTGTCTAGTGGGTTCAAAATAAATCAGTCCGATAAGTGTGTATATAGTAAATTTGATAATAACGGTAATGGAGTTATAATTTGCTTATATGTTGATGATATGCTTATCTTTGGGACTCGATTTGGAACAAGTGGAAAAGACCAAAGTCTTTCTCTCTTCTAGCTTCTCCATGAAAGATTTGGGTGAAGCGGATGTTATTCTAGGTATTAGAATAATGAGAGGTAAAGGGTCAATTTCTTTATCACAATCTCATTACATTGAGAAAGTGGTCAAGAGGTTTAATGAATCGAATTCGACTCATTTTGCTACTCGATGGATCCTAGTGTTCACTTGGTTCCGAGTAGTGGTACTCCTATTTCACAATTGGAGTATGCAAGCTTAATTGGAAGCTTGATGTATGCTATGACTAGCACTCGACCGGATATAGCTTTTGCTATTGGTAAACTCCAGTAGGTATACTAGTAATCCTAGTATGTTGCATTGGCAAGCATTGAGAAGAGTGTTAAGGTATTTGAATAAAACCTTGGATTATGTCATAACTTACAAAGGAGAACCTTCTATTCTAGAAGGTTACTCGGATGCTAGTTGGATTTCCAACAAGGAAGATTATTCATCCACAAGTGGATGGGTGTTTCTTCTTGGAGGAGGTGCTATTTCATGGGCATCCAAGAAGCAAACATGTATAACGGATTCCACTATGGCATCGGAATTCATTGCATTGGCATCTTGTTGCCAAGAAGCGGAATGGCTAAGGAATGTGTTGAGTGAGGTTGACTTGTGGGTCAAACCTATGTCACCTCTTGCTATTCATTGTGATAGTGCATCAACCATAGCTAAAGCTTATAGTGAAGTCTACAATGGCAAGTCAAGGCACATTGGAGTTAGACATAGCTATGTGCGTGAATTGATAAGGAATAGTTGTATAACTATTAATTTTGTTCGGTCTAGTTTGAACTTGGCGGATACGTTTACTAAACCGTTGTCAAGGGAAATTGTGAACAAAATGAATAAAGGGATGGGTCTTAAGCCTATTGAACAACCTATGGTGAAGGAAAACTCAATTTGATGTCTAATACAACATTAGATCCCAAATTCAATGAGGAAAGTACTTCTCTAGAAGGTTGGGAGCACTTGTTTAAAACATCCCAAGGTTAGTGCTTGTTACTACAATGATAAGAGGTTGAATTAAGTTTCTTAATAAATCTTTGATGAGTGCTCAATTGTAGGAGCATGTGCGTAAAGATTTACCTATATAAGCTAGAGGTTTGGCCGCTTCACCAAGTCTAAGGCTTGACTTGGAACGCTTATGAATGGATATGGACACCAAGGCTTCATAGGTGTCGGAGGTTAAGAACTAAGTTTATGCTTATGTGTATTAGTATCTTCAATAATTTGTAGTGGTTATATGATTCAAAGCTTTGTCTATCATTATGATCGAAATTGTTGTAAAGTTACTTTTACTAAGTGGAAATTCAATCGTAAGATATTTCCATGATGCATGAGCATGTTTCGTTTGTGATTTATAGCAAGTTGAAAACTTTTCAACATTACCCTATAAATGGGAGGAGGATTGTTGGAACATTTATAGGGTAATGGGTTTTGTTAGCTCATATGAGTATATACTAGAAGAGGAGGAGGTCTAGTATGTTAAGATTAGAATGCGCAAAATCACGTGGAGTAAATCAAGCAAGACAGGTGGGTCGCGGGTCGCGACATTAGTCGCGGGTCGCGACCGAGAGGCCGTCGCGGGTCGCGACATTCGTCGCGGGTCGCGACCGGCGCCCTCGCGACTCGCGATCCGTATCGCGAGTCGCGACGTGGAGTCTGTTTTTGGGGCGTGTAATTTTGCGTGGACGGTTTATAACCGTTGTAATGCATTTGTTATCCGTTTTAAGATGATTAAGTACTCTTAATCGGGGATTAAAGAAGGATGAATGTCTGTAACGCTCTAATCAAGAGGGAAGATTATTCATCACCCTTGTTATGTATATGAGTTAAGAGAGAGAAAAAATCAGATTAGTAGATTCTCATCTTCTTGCTTTGCTTGAGAGAAAACTTGCAACTTTCTCTTGAGTGTTCTTCACAAACATCAAACACAAAGTTCTTGTTGATTCACTTAGAAGATCATCTAGTGAATTGTTTTCTCCATTGTATCTCATTAGTTATTTCGTGTTAACCCAAGTGATCCTAGAGGGGCGAAATTAAACTAATAGGAAAGCGTAGTTTCCGTGCCTTGGAGTGGATATCCGGTTCCCTTGTTTGTTCTCACATCTAACAATCTATTAGTTTAATTTCTTTTCATTTCGGATATGGCTCAATCACTCAAGGACATGACTATGAACTTCCAAAAGTTGGACAAGTTTGAGGGGGTGGGTTATCGAAGATGGCAAAAGAAGATGCACTTCTTGTTGACAACTTTGAATGTGGTGTATGTTCTATCAACACCCATGCCACCATTCCCGAAAGATGGAGAGGAAGAGTCCGTAGAGACTACAAGGAAGAGGACAAAGTGGGAGAATGATGACTACATTTGCTTAGGGTCATATTCTCAACTCTCTTACCGACCCTTTGTTCGATCTCTATCAAAATGTGGAGAGTGCAAAGGAACTTTGGGATACTCTTGAGGCCAAGTATATTTCTGAAGATGCTTCAAGTAAGAAATTTCTTGTTAGTAATTTTAATTCATTTAAAATGACTAATGATAGGCCTATTATAGAGCAATTTCATGAAGTTCATCATATTTGAACCAAATTAGATCACATGGTATGGTGATGGATGAGGCTATTGCCGTAGCCTCAATCATTGATAAATTACCACATTCTTGGAAAGAAACTAAGCATTCCTTGAAACATAGGAAGGAAGATATTTCCATGGAGCAATTAGGAACTCATCTTCGTATTGAAGAGGGTATCCGGGCTCAAGATGGGGTTAAGGATACTACTCCTAGTATTCCTAAGTCTACCGTGAATATGGTAGAGGTTGGTGGGTCTAGTGGGACCAAGAAATCCAACAATAACAACTCTAAAACCAACTTTGCAAACAAGAAGAGGAAGACCCTCACTTGTTGGGTATGCAATGGACCTCATCTCAAGAGGGATTGTCCTTCTAAGAAGAAGAAGACAAAGAATGGACAACCTAGTGTTGTTCAAAACCAAGGTAAAGTTGCACATGAACATGTAATTGAAGAAATGAATTTTGTGGCTATGATTTCGAAATTATGTTTCGTGCGAGTTGATGATTCTTGGTGGATAGATTCGGGGGCCTCTAGACATGTGTGCAATAATAAGCACTTCTTCAAGTCTTTGGAAGAATTGGATGATGGTCCAATCTTGTATATGGGGAATGATTCTACGGTAAAGGCCAAGGGTATAGGCCAAGTAGAATTGTTGTTAACCTCGGGAAAGACTTTAACTCTCCGGGATGTTGTTTGTGTACCGGAAGTTAGGAAGAATCTTGTGTCGGGGGTCTTTTGAATAAATTTGGTTTTAAAGTTGTATTTGAATCGGATAAGTTTATAATTTCTAAGGGTGGTATTTTTGTTGGACAAGGATTTTATTGTAATGGAATGTTTAAATTTAGTATTAATAATGAAATTGATACTAGTTCTATTTACATGCTTGATGTTTCTTCTCTATGGCACAATCGTTTATGTCATGTAAACTATCGTAGATTATATGACATGTCTAAGCTAGGTTTAATACCTTCTTTCGATTTAAAGTTAGAGAAGTGTAAGACATGCATGCTAAATAAGATTACAAAGAATCCTTATCCTAGTGTGACTAGACAAAACGGTTTTGCTTGAATTGGTGCATAGTGACTTGTGTGACTTTCATAGTTCACCTTCTTTGGGAAATAAAAAATATATTGTGACTTTTATTGATGATTATTCAAGGTTTTGTTACATATATTTATTATTTACTAAAGATGAAGCACTAGAAAAGTTTAAGATTTTTAAGACCGAAGTGGAACTTCAACTTAATGAAAAAGTTAAAAGACTTCGGACGGATAGGGGTGGTGAATACTATAATCCTAGCTATTTTAGTTCCATTGGTGTAATTCATGAAACAACCGCTCCATACTCACCTCAAAGTAATGGTATAGCGGAAAGGAAAAATAGGGTTCTAAAAGAAATGGTTAACACCATGCTTTCTAATTCGGGTCTAAATGACGGTTTTGGGGTGATGCAATTTTAACCGCTTGTTATATTTTAAATCGAGTTCCTAATAAAAGGAATAAGATTACCCCTTATGAACTTTGGTGTAACAAAAAGCCTAATCTCAATTACCTTAAGGTATGGGGTTGTAGGGCAATTGTCAAATTGACGGAACCTAAAAGGAAAACTTTAGGTGAAAAAGGAATTGATTGCATTTTTATAGGCTATGCGGTACATAGCAAAGCCTATAGGTTTTATGTCATTGAGCCAAATGATGTTGTCTCTATTCATACTGTGATAGAGTCAAGGGATGCAATATTTGATGAGACTAGATTCTCATCGATTCCTAGACCAAAGGACATGATACCTAGTACTAGTTCCAATGTTGTGGATGACATTAACAATGATCATGATACTACAACACCGGAAATTAGGAAAAGTAAAAGAATTAGAAAAGAGAAATCTTTTGGACCGGATTTTCAACTATATTTAGTTGAAGGGTCAAGGGAGTCTGTTGTGACTCAAATTTCATATTGTTACAATATGGAGGAGGATCCTAGGACCTTTGATGAGGCTATGAAGTCTCATGATTACGCTTTCGGAAAGAGGCGGTGAATGATGAAATGGATTCGATAATAGGCAATCATACTTGGATTTTAGCTAATTTACCCCCCGGATGCAAACCTTTAGGTTGTAAATGGATTTTCGTAAGGAAAAGGAAGATCGATGGAACCATACTAAAACATAAGGCCCGGTTAGTGGTCCAAGGTTTTAGGCAAAGAGGCAGTCAACTTTTGCAAAATTTTCAAGATGGGCCGGGCTTTACAACCCTTCGCTAACTGAACTTCAATTCATCGCCCCGAAATTACTTAAAATCGCCTCGGTCCCACCAAATATTTCCAACTTTACCCTTCCTTTGTTTTTCTTTTCTTTTCCCAAACCACCACCTCCTGCCACAACCAACCCACCACCACCTCCATCCCCCACCGCCCACCTCAAGCCCCACCACCACCACGTCAACCACCCATATTTCGAAAAAATTTGGGCTAAGGGTCAAACGTCGGCCGGGACGTTCGACCCATGGCCCGAACGTTCGGCCCGGGCGAACGTCGAGCCAGGAAGTTCGACCCATGGCCCGAACGTCCGAGCCGGACGTTCGGGCCATGGGTCGAACTTCCCGGCCGAAGTTCGACCCTTAACTAAAAAAATTTATGGCTAGGAAGTTCAACCCATGGCCCGAACGTCCGGCCTGAACGTTCGGGCCATGGGTCGAACTTCCCGGCCAGACGTTCGGGCCATGGGTCGAACTTCCCCGGCCGAAGTTCGACCCTTAGCCCCAATTAAAATCATTTTTTTACGTGGTGGGTGGTGGCAAGTGATGGCGGGTGGGCGGTGGTGGTGGGTGGTGGCAGGGGGAGGTAGGTGGTGGTGGGTGGTGGCGAGTGGTGGAAAAAAGAGAAGGGTAAAATAGTAAATTTAAAGTGGGACTGGGGTGATTTTAAGTAATTTTGGGGCGATATTTAACAAAATTCTTCGCTAATGATCAACGAAATAGAGAGTCGTCACAATGTGGTTGCAATTTGCAAGGCACATATGCAAATTATGTTGAATATAAAGTCATGATATTTTTCCCGAACAACGAAATATCACTTTGTTAATATCATAACACAATCACAATTTGCTTCAACCTAAATTGGTGTGCTTTCTTCCAGCTTACTGCACTATTTCATAGGAAGATAAGAAATAATTATATTGCTTAAAGAAACTGGCTAATATGAAATCTAATTAAATGAGATGTTCTAATCAAGTAATGTGATAAAAAACTAAAATAATATATGCTTCAATTCCTATAAAGAAATCGCTATAACTATATTTAAGTTCAATAAAGATTACCAAACTTAGGGAAGTGTTGTTGTTGTTGTTAACTTATTACTAGTAGGTTTTATATCTTTAACAGTTACACGAGTCTAGCGGATTCTCACAACTCAGGCAAGAAACGAGGTGTCTAGTGGAGGATATTAGGAAATGTGCCTATACCCTCTCATCATGTTGCTGCGTGAAGGTTTCAAGGGAGAGCATTAAGGAGGCACACGCTTTGCTGTTAGGGGGCGAAAGACTCCTTAAAGTTTCTCTCCGTGTTTTCTTTGTTTTTTTTATCTCGTTGCCAAAAAAAAGTCGAAATAAATTTTACAAGCAAAATAGTATGTAATTACAAATACAAACAAAAGGTCAAACAAATTTGAAAAGATAGTAATCCTTTGTTAAAATAAAAAAAAAATAAAAAAAGGATTAAAGGTAAGTTTATCCTTTATTAAATGCGGGATGAAATAATGTTGTATCCATCACTATCCAAAGTCTGGTGGTGAATGCTTTATAATGTCCCACTCCCTCGATCATCTGATTTTCTTTCTTTTCTCTTCCTTTCCTCTACCCTTCTTCTTCTTCTCCTCCTCTCAAACACAACACAAAAGTGGAAAATAAAATAAAATAAAATAATATCCAATCGAACTCAATCGAAAATCCGATCGATTGATTGAAGTGATATTTGTTAAATAAAAAACATTTATGAGATGAGATGAATTATGAGGGGAGATTAAAGAAGAAAAAAGAGTAGATTCATCTGGATATGAAACATAATAGCAGCAGCAGCCGTTCTACTTGTATTACTATTTTAAGGCGGCTAAGCTGGATTTCTAACTTCCAATTCGTATTTCGCCGACGCCGAGGTGAAGGTTGAATCTTATCACCCTAGATCCATCCACCATCTTATCTTCAACTTCAAGCTCACTTTTTTTTTTTTTTTTTTGTAAATAAAACAAAAATAGAAGAATGGATGTGATGTCATTGTCAGTTGTGGATGACGTCAAACCAGGGTGTTCAGGGGACGGAGATATTGGTGGTTTAAGAAGGGCAAAATTGGAAATACAAAATGGAGAGGCTTCAACGGAAAGCTCATCCATTGGAGAACCTGATGATGACGATGTTACCGATGATGATGATGATGATGATGATGAAGTTCAGAGCACTACTTCTCTCTCCTGCTTGACCTCTCTTGAAGACTCTCTTCCTATCAAGTTTGTTTTCTTTTTTCTTTTTTTTTGAATAAATTAAAACATGCGCTTAGTTATAATTTGATTAAATTTGGATTTGATTAAACATACACAGGAGAGGGCTATCCAAATTCTACACAGGAAAGTCGAAATCGTTTGCGAATTTAACAGAAGTGAAGAACCTCAAGGAATTAGGGAAATCAGAGAATCCGTTTAACAAGAGGAGAAGAACTTTAATGGCTTATAATCTCATGTTTAAGGGTGATAATACTGTCATTGATGACGATCATATTCATAGTAATAATAATGATCATAAGAAGAAGAAATCAGGGTTATTTTATTCCCATTCAAATCACATCTCAATGCCTCTTTTGCCTCTTGCTGAAGAAGATGATGGTGATGGTGATGGTGATGTGGTTGATGATTCCTCCGATGCCGACGATTATTATTCGTTTCGAGCATCTAATACTCATCTTCAACAAATTAAAGAGAATTCTTATCCTACTGTAAATGTGCCTACTTCTTCTTCTTCAACTGCTGCTACTACTGCTACTACTGCTCATGTTTGTTATGATAGGTTTAGGCGTAATAGTTAATACTCTGCTCTTCATTAAGTACTTGTACTGTAATAACGCATTCATATATAAATATATGTAGATCACTGTGTTTTTGCTTTTGATTGCTTATATTATGAACCAGCATTTTCCATTCTATGCGATTGCAAAATCACATGCTTTTTTGCTTGGATAGAAAAAAAAGAATTATATTTCTAGCACAAGCAATGGTGCTAGAATTAGATACATGTCTGCAATATTATCTGAAAAATTCCATCCAATAACATTCTCAAATTGAAAATTGATTTGAAGCTGATCAATACTACTAGATTAGAGCTTAGAGGATGCGTTCTATTCAAGTGATTTTCATTTAAACTTAATTTTATAACTTTATTGAAAATTATATTAATCTATTTGAATTTCTTTTGTGTAATTTTTTTTTTTTTTGCAAGAAAGTGAAGATGATGATGCTTAATGAAGTGAAATTGTGATACATAGAGAAAGTATCTAGGATCTATATTGTCTAGTAATGACTCAAAAATATGTCTATTTTATTGAGTATCTCTTAATTGTTTATCTATGTAATGTAGATCGAACATATGAGATCATATTTTATAGTAGTAGATAGATGCTTTGCTAGCAAAAGGAATATTAAATATGCCAAACAGAGATTATTCATTATTCATACCAAAATCTTATATGAATGAGTCATATCTTATTATCTTAGGATCAAATTAACATTTAACAATGGCAAAAATAGTAGTAAGGTAAGCTTCAGGACAATGTCTTAGATGCACGCGGCAAACATGCATGCAAAATTGCAAGTTCTTCCGTTATCCTTTTCACAAACTAGAGGAACAAAAAAAAAAAGGTGTATTGATTCTAGAAGACTAGAAGCATGTTGAAGTTTTAGTCCATTGCTGTCATGAGATTAGTCATGATCTGGCATTCTGGCGGTAGAGCTTTCAGACTATTCATAACATACATATTCGCTAGCTCCTGGAGTCCCAGATGTAATCCTCAAGCTTCTGCCAGGTTGTATGACCTGGTCATTTTGTTTATTTTTTAAGAAGCTGGAAGTTGTTGGTGGTGACTGCTGACTTGTGGTGGGCCTAGGGTAGTATGGGCTCAAGGCATTTGAGACTTGAGGAGCATAATGAGTTAAATAAATGCAAACATGTATGTGGATGGTATCTAATTTAATTGGTAAAGTGGTCGTGAGGATGACATTAAAAATTTGGGATTGAATCTCATCTACATCATTGTGTTAAGCTTAAGTCGCTTTTTAAGCATTAGAAAAGGAAGCAATATGTCTCCCTAACAAATTGTTATTACATGGCCGCCTAACTCCTAAAAAAACATCCGATATCATGCAGACATGTGATGACTCTCCTACTTCCTAATGTTGACATTACATTTGGATGACTGGTCAATATGGGAACCCTTTGAGGTGTAAAATTATCAATTAGTGTCTCTCAGGAGGGCTCACATGTCACTCATTGGTTTATTTGGTTATGCTACCTATAATTATTCTCACAGTCTCATTAACCATAACAGGGTAAAACAAAGGGAATTTTTATCATACATCCGGGTGTACTATGAGCATGATACACCCCAAGGCTAGTTTTTTTTGCTCATTGCTCATTTGGTTCAAATGAGCATAATCACATAATAAGTGGAGCTCCAAATGAGTAAAAAATAGCCTTGGGTGTACCATGCGTATGGTACACCCGGATATATGATTAATGTACTCGTAAAACAAACCCTTTCGAACACATTTCATAACGTCGGCCCAAAAAGATGGGCCCATCTAAGCTTATATCCAAAATAAAGACTGCTATAAAAGTAATTGTATGTGATTGGACAAATGACATCTCTCAATTTTAGAATGACAATTGTCACCCTCTCAAGTCTCAATGCATAGCCAATCACGAACCATGTTATTACCATTACTGTTACGAGTAGCCACATCAAACCTAGAAAAAAGTGCCACTACTATAATCAAGTTCTCTCTCTACTTATACAAGTCTAAATACTAACTTAAACTTCAGAGGAGGGACCACCAGAACGAAGGAGGATAAAGAGTGGTTTGCCACATTGTTGGTGTAGTCTCTCTTCAACGTAACTTGAATGACAAATTATTCAATTATACACCCGCAACAAGATTGTTATAAAAGTTTGAGGTGATCATGGGTCTGATTAGGCCGGATTAAATATATTTTACGCAAGAGGGGGCTCATTACAGGCCAAGAGATTGGGCCGAGTTTAGTTTGAGGCTGGAAACCGGCCCAAGTGTGGCACGACCCAAACCCAGCAAGTGCCCATATATAATGGGCCTTTAAACAGATCTGGTTTCGGGCAACAAAGGTCCAAGTGTGCAACCGTCCAGGTAATGGGAACGTAGGAATTAGGATGATGTAAATAAGGGTTTTTTTTATAGATTGGGACATTTAGGGTAAATCAACGTAAAGGGGCCCAACATGCGAAACTGGACTTGACTCTATTATCAATTACTATCATTCATTCATCAGATGGAATGAGATACTCGGACTTAAAAAGGATAAAATTGTCAAATACAGATGAAAAATGGAAAAAGCAAAATAAATAAAAAAGAGGGGAATGGGAATGTTGACATTGGTGAGGTTAAGGGCATCAATAGCAAGAGTAAGAGTGGTGCCATTGAATTTAACGGGGAGAGGTAGAGGTAGAGGAAGAGGAGGGTACAACCGTCATTTCAAATTTGGTAGGTGTTCAATTGACGGCAGGAGGATGAGCAGCGATGCAACAACAAATCTGTCAGTGTCAGAGGTAGTAGGAGAGAGAAAAGATGAAGATGAAGATGAAGATGTTGTGGTGCAGTACGTGGTATTGAGGAGAGACCTGATTGACACGTGGCCTCTTGGTAGCGTGGTTACACAAGGTTGCCATGCCTCTGTCGCCGCTATTTGGCAACACAAAGATGACTCTTCCACCCTCCGTTACTGTTCTCCTCATGCTCTCGATTCTATGCACAAGGTCTGCTCTGATCTGATCACCTTTTTATGATTGTTTTTACCTCCTCCGTTCCAAAATAAGTGAAACACTTCTCTCATTTATGTGAGAGCTTTTTTAGACAAGTGTTTCACTTATTTTGGAACGGAGGAAGTATGAAAAGGGAGGGCATACTCTTGTTAATCAGTAATCAGTAATCAGTGCATTGCTATTTCCTATCTTTGCAGGTTACACTTGAAGTTAAAGGAGAAACTCAGCTTGTCAATCTTTCAGAAAAGCTCAACTCAGCTGGGATTTTACACAAACTATGGATCGAGCAGCCTGAGAATTTCCCAACATGCCTTGCTACTAAGCCATATCCTAAATCCGTGGTATCACCCCTTTTTAGGAAATTGAAACTTTGCAAGTGATTCTTATTACTATGTCATACTATGCTCTCAACCAATTACTTTATTGGACCTCATTCTGCTTTTTGCTTATTTATTTGACGCTTCATTTATTTTTTCTAACTAGCCCATCTACTCAGTGATTGATGTGCAACACTCAATCTCAAATGTTGCTTGCTGACTCACATTTCTCAAGCTTTTTACATATCCTATTGATGAAATTAAGGTCAAGTGCCCACAAGTGGATAGATCATAGATGTGTCTTCTCAATTTCGAAACAATTGCTTGGCATATGGAGTATATATACATATATGTTATATATATATATATATAATATATAAGTTGGTATTAGTCTTTGGCAGAATTTGTTACACCAAAGTATAATTCTTGCTAATTGCTCATCACATTAATATATATACATCCATCTTTGAGATGAAAGTATGCTGTCATCTCATCTTGGCCTTCTTTTGATATGGAGACGTACTACATGTTGCATGCCATTAAGTTCTTCTCATGTAAGAGGTGCACAAATCACAAATAAGCTAGATACCAAAAGACTGATGGGGGGATAAATAGAGAGAAAAGCTAGATAAATTCAGTACATTTTATTAAGAAGCGGATGCCAATCTAGCCAATGCGCCAATAGCAAGAGAGTTTATATAGGTACAGGGTTCTTCCATGTTTCCAATGTGACGTCGGTCTTCAAAGTTATCACTTTTGTCAGGACCGCCCACGATGGCACCAGTCAGCTCGTTTGGGTTTGGGGCATTTTTAGTGAAATAGTCAACGAATGTCCTGGCACAGGTCACCACTTGAGATACTGGCATGATAGGATTTGATGCTCCCCTGTGATGTGGTTGTTGTGGAAAGTTTTTCCCAAATCCTACCATGTATGATCTCTGCTGTGGATTTGCTCCTAATATGTAATCCATCTGTCCACCCCATCACTCGAGATATTAGTATGACACAAAGTCTTGGGACTTGGGTGTATAATGAAATTGATCAATCTAAGATGCGAGCTTATCGTTAACTAGTACCTGTTTCTTAGCAAAAGCCAGGAGGTCAGCGGATCCAAATACCTTCTTATCACAAGTGATCTGCTGGTTGTGTCTTGCAAGCAAATCACCATAGACACTGAATGCAAAAGCTGCAGCTGTGGCATACTGTAAGTTGGCTCCATCCCTCATGTAAAGCAGTCCTCCTGATGATCATAATATTAAGAGTGCTAAGACATGTTGGATGCATAGATGTTATGGTCTATGTGATGTTTTAGACAGAGTAGTAGTGATTATGGGTACCAGGAGTGAAGGGAGCTTGAGCGTAAGGGCTTCCAGGGATTACTTGACATATATAACTGTCAGCCATCTTCTTGTACTCATCGAAAGTCTGCTCCCCTTGAAAATACATCTGCCATCACCATGTTGTCATGGAGAGAACTTTGTTAAAAATATAAGCAAGCTGATATTGTAATGCTGCTTTGCTAAATTGCAGTTAAATAAGGTGAAAAAAGTTACAGGGCAGACTTCTATCTGTAACGAGCACTTACTTCAGTGAGAAGAATCTGGCTACCGGCATATTTGAGGTCCCAATTAAATTCACTTATGTAGGCGTCAACAGACTGGTCCTTGATATAGTGGTAATATGTTTGGTTGTTGGTGGCCTTATACAGCCATGTTGCTGCCCATTGCATCTCATCCTACAGTAGAAATATGGCCACTTAACAAACCCTGATATTTTGGAAAAGAGAAAGACAGTCTTGACAGAGAGACATAGTAGCTTACATTAGACCCAGAGAAAGAGCAGTAGAAGGGGCATTCTCCGTCAAAGGTTCCTTTATAGCTTCCAGCAAATCTGAAGAGCTGCATGCAAAACCAACGCTATGTGAGGCGTTTTTGATATAAATCATGCATGCATTACATGTTATAATACCATGTGGTATTGACTGGTATTGAGAATGGGGTATGCATGCCATGCATCAGAGTAACAGAAAAATTACTGATTTGGCCTTGTTGAGGAGACGGCGAGCATACGGCCGGTCAAATTTGCGGAAGACGATTGAAGCAGCAGCCATGGCAGCAGCAGTTTCAGCAGCAATCTCAGTGCCAGGTTTATGTTCGTCAATCTGTAAGACAGTACGAGGGGTCTTCATGTTCTCGGGGCGAATCCAACATTGATGATCCTGCAATGGGTCTCCGACCTGAACGTACAAGCGGTTGGGTCTGGAGCTGCATTTCAGGAAATAATCAGTTCCCCATCTAATGGCGTCTTGAACATGTTGGAGCTCCCCTGCAGCCTGCAGCTGAGATTCATAAAAGATGGCTCCCCATGCCAGGGTTGTCACAGTGAATGCCATTGGCAGTCCGTACTTAACATTGTCTCCTGCATCGTAGTATCCCCCTACCAAGTCCACCTACATTTATTAATGTTAAGTGAATCACTAATTCAGTAAATGCACAAAAACAAAATCCTAGATAGGGTGGTCTCAAGGATCCCTTTTTTTGAGACTCGTTTCTGCAAATGGATTTAGCTATTATGTTTAATCTATTGCTAAATCCAAATTGAGGTTACCTTTTGCATGTTTGGTTTTTCTCATATCCTTACAAGTAACTTTCAGCGATTAAATCCACGATTAGTGCCAAGTTTATCTTCGAAATACTTAAAAGTGATTCCTTTTTTCAAATAACTATTGCTTCTCAAATTTTTACAGCCTTGCAGCAACTAATTGTAGCATATTTGTTTGAAGGTGACATTGTAACATTATCTTTGTTTATCTTAAATATCTCTAATTAGTTTTCCCCCCTAATAGTCTGGGTAGTAGATACAGTTAATGGCGGTAATAATAATAATAATAATAATAAGAATATTGATGTGATATCATAAGGGAAGTCCTGTGTCAGTCTCTATGGTAATGATTGTCCACCTTCTGACATTAAGTTTTCTTCGAAAAATATTATCATCCATTATCACTTTGGAACGTAGTGTTGGTTGGTGATGAAAGTTTATGAAGAACAACTCATGTTTTGGGATTAAAGTTCATTGCCATAGACATTGACACATGGTTTTTCTTAATAACATAACGCATTATTATTACCGCCTATCAAAATTAACCATAAATACCATGTATAAATGATATATATGGGGATTGAAGGGTGCATGCGAGAAAGAAGAAAAATGATAGATAGATAGATAGATAGATAGATAGATAGATATACAGACGTTGGCAAGTTTGCCATCTTCAAGGCCAGAATCACCACGCCAGGGGACCCTGTTAGTAGGAGGCAGTTTCCCTGATCTTTGACATTCTAAGAAGATGATGGCTTTGCTTAACGCCTCTTTGTAGTTGAATCCTCCTCCTTGCGCTACTACTGCTTGCCTATTTAATCCACCCAAAACTGCTATCATTATTGTCACCCATGCTGCCATACTTGTTGATATTATCTTCATTTTTTGTTTTTTGTTTTTCACCTTTTTTTGGGATTAATTATAAACAATTCTCTTTTTAAGGGATTATGTAGAAATCACAAACCAATACAACTTTTTTTTTTCTTCTTTTTCTTGAATTTTTGCCCCCTAATGAGGGAAGGCTGGTTTACTAATATGAAGATAGGAAAAAAAAAAGAACAATAAATGTAAATGAGTAGTGGAGTGGGAAGGGAATGAAATGGAAAATCATTTGAAAGATATGGAGGGAGAGAAACAAGGAGAGCCAACCCACTTTTAATGGAATCCTAAATTTCCTTCATTGATTCGTTCATTAATAGAAATTTCTTTTACCTATTTATTTATCTTTTTACAAAGAACCGAAATTAAAGGCAATCCTACTATCCTACGACGTGTATAATCTAATGCACAAACTATATATCTCTGTTGCGGGCTGTCCAAGCAGTCAATAGAAGTCATGCCAACGAATATAATCATCAATTCATCATTCTATTATATATGAAGTTAGAAAATTATGCTTATGTGTCAGGTAGAACCGTAGAAGTAAAGGTCTTTCATCCACAAGTTAATTGAAATTGTTTTTTTTGCCACGTGTACATGGCTTAAATCTTGGACAAGTGGCAACATGGCTATTGAATTGGCAAAAGTTAGGAATTAATTTGCTAAAATTTAAGGTAATGTCGTGATTATAGGAAGTGATTGGACAATTAATATCACTAAATCTCCATGTATCTAAATCCTAGATCATTAAACAACAACTAAGCCTTATTCCCAAAGTGATTTGGGGTCGGCTAATATGAATCGTCAATCGAAACCGTCACTGAAAGGAGATGGCGTCGCAAGAGTGATAAAAAGGTTTTTTTTTTTTTTAAAGCAAGGTTTACACCAACAAGTTTTAAAAGAGGTTTTCAACAAAAGGTTTTAATACCAACACAATTGAGAAAAACAAATAAATGCGTAAATCACACCCCTTCCTCCACATGGATCACTCCCTCCACTCACTTCTATCCAACGTACATGCTCTCTCCTCAATCCCAAGTAACCTCATATCACTTTCAATTACCTTCATCCAAGTCATCTTAGGTCTTCCCCTACCCCTTACAACTTGGTTACTCCTACACTCTTCAATTCTTCTCACCGGTGCATCACCTGATCTCCTTTTCACATGACCAAACCATTTTAACCGATTCTCCCTCATCTTTTCTTCAATGGATACAACTCCAACTTTTTCCCGGATCACTTCATTTCTTAATCGGTCTTTCCTTGTGTGGCCACACATCCACCGCAACATACGCATCTCCGCCACGTTCATCTTATGGACGTGGCATTGTTTCACCGCCCAACATTCGGTGCCATATAACAAAGCAGGCCTAATTGTCGTACGGTTGGTTGGTAATATATATTTATTTTCTAAATCCTAGATCATTGCTAATTTATATTTATTTGGTTGGTAATATATACGTTACTTATGGAAAGTATAATCCTAGTTTACTCTCAGGAATTTTATGTTACAATCATTGCGTCAAGTGAATATACAATTTTCTCACAATTCCAGAAAAGTAGGGGGTTTTGGGAATTAATGAAAAACATAAATAACTTTTACAATATTTCAACTTATTCTTACTTATTTAAGCTTATTAAATCTTATTAGTCCTTATTATTCTTAATATAAACTTATCTGAACTTATTATAATACCTTAATTATGAGAGTGTCATATCTTATTTTTGCTGAAATAAGCTTATGTGAACTTATTAGACGTTAAAAGAACTTATCTGAATTTATTTCTTCCTAATAAGTACTGAAAATGAGGTGACATAACATATCCCTTTCATTATAAATGGTTGTCGAAGAGAGTGAGGGTAAGAGCTCGGTTGGTTAGACTCCTCCCGATTTCGGAGATCCCAGGATCGGTCATCCCCGCCCTAAGCCTCCCTCAAACACAAAAAAAAAGTTGTCGAAACAAAAGACTTCCATTTATCTGCCTTGTTCACTCATTTATCACCTATTTTCGTACATAGTCAGCATGTGCAGCTTGCGTTCCTTGAGAATCTGTTTATGAAGAAATAATATTACCATCCTATTTCCACTTGAAACTTGTTCTTGGCTTGATTAAGGGGCTCCTACTAACTCAAATGATAAAAGATTATCATTATTAAAATCGTGACAAAAGACAAGAATCTTGCTCGGTTGAAAACGCCAATTAGATAAGCAAAGATGAACCGTTATCGCTTATCAGTATTAGAAGGGAACCGGAAATTGTATGGTTATAAATGTGGGTGTAAATGAGACGAGACAGCTCGCGAGCTACTCGAGATTGACTCAGTCAAAGCTCGACTCGAGATGTTGGCGAGTCAAGTTGAGCAACTCGATACTCGACTCGAAAACTAGTGAGAAGCTCGAATACCCAATTATCTATAAAAAAAATACCTAAATTTGGCATATTTTCTACCTTAGGGTTGCTTTTAACACGAGACACTTGCAAGTTACTCGATATCTACTCGATCAAAACTCGACCCGGTCAAAGCTCGACTCGGTCAAAGCTCGGTCAATATTCGGTCAAACTCGACTCGAGTGAGCTCGACTCAACTCGAAATGCTAACTAGTCGAGTTGAGCTAACTCAAACTCGAACTCGACTCGCATCATTTACACCCCTAGTTATAAAACACATTCATAATCAAAATTCGGTCAACCAGTTGCATTTAGCTAATTATTTCTACACCAATAGCTTACTAATCCAAACATTTGGAACAGAATATCCAACTTAAAATAAATTTAAGTCAATAATTGATTACAAGTTAGGCAACAAAGAACAAATCAGCCGAGCAACATTCACTATTTAAACACAAAAACTGAGACTGAACAAAGGGGTCAACTTGGACCACCTATCATTTACACAACACACTCTGACTTACACACTAGACACATCTGCTCAAGATAGCACTCAACTAAAGTAGATGTAATTTAGCTTTGCAAAATCGGACCCTGTAAGTATAAAGGTGAAGCTTATTTCCTTGATGTCTCCAGGATCCCTGTAATCATGCGCTAAGAATTTTCGAGCCATCAATCTCGACAACGTTTAGATGATACAAAGCTTCTTCTGTTTCTCTTTTTGATCAACGAGGAGCTCTTCTGTTGCTTGAAAGAATAATCCAATTTTCATGTCTTTCAACTATAAATTTTACAAAATAGCATGCCAAACAATCCCGTTGTCATGTCGCAGCTGCATCTTTTAAGTCATAGCAGAGCAGGATTCTTAAAAATCCTGAGCTAAGGAAAAGAATGCTGTAAAACCATCTACACTTGAAACAAGCTGGATCATCCTCTAAGGAATGACATTGCAATCACTTAAAAGTTGGTCCTGTCGGTTTAAATACTTGAACCATAAACTTCTGTATTTAGGAATTCCTAGCTCAAGCCAAGGTTTCATGTTCCCGTTATAATGCAACACCGCAAAATTTTTAATGGATTGTAGATTAAGGCCATAATCATGACCCAGACCTGACAGAACCCACATATCATCAAGGGCATAAACCAGATCCTGAAATGCAAGTAAGCTAGCCATAGACGCAGCAGCTTCAGGCAGTCTACCTTTCCTTCTAAGCTGTAAAATGATTTTTTAAAAGAAGGTAAGTGAAAAGCTACAGTATTTGCTAACGAGAACCCCCCCCAAGTCCCCCACCCCCTAAATAAAATAATGTAAATTAGAAGTAAATCCACAGTTTGTATAGACAAGGCTAGCTCTTTGATCAAAGCTTCCATGTGACAGAACAGGGAAAGCGAAAATAATGCTCCTCCCCAGCACATTGCATGGTGAGAAGACAAAAGGAAGGGAATCAAACCCAATTTGCCTCTTCCCTCTCATGATCTAGACCACACTATTAGAAAAATCAGACATTATTCGAAGCAAATGTGTAAAAAACTGTGGTTCAACAAGAACGATGAAACAGGAAAAATGATGACCATATAAAAATGCCTCTGCAAGGACACCCAAAATGAATGCCTGTAATCCCCTCCATTCAAGGGCCTGCCCACAGAACAAAGAGAGAGGGCAGAGTACATAGCACATATGCAACTCTCTTGGTTTATTTACCCAAAAAGCTATTGAGTTCATATCAGGGAAGACCCTATGCTCAACATAGCAAGAAAGGTGAACAGAAAAATGCAAAAGAATATACAACTCACCTCTTGTGCGGTTTTTCTGAATGTTTCAGTAAGATTAAGCTCCCTCCACCTTGCAAGGTCAATCACATTCATTCCAGACATCCAGGAACAAGAGTTTCGATTGAAATTGACTCCACCCAGATACTTGTCCAACTGACCAAGCCTTACAGAACAAAACTCAGCAGCGCCATTGACCATCCTTCCCATGTTGATTCTCCATAAAGAGGACAAGTCTTGCTGAACAACGATATCATCATCCAGAACAACAATTTTGTCCAAATTCTTGAATATTTGGGGAAGGAGATAGTGTGAATGAGAAAATAGGGAAACATATTCCGTCTTATAATCAAGTTTTGGAAGCTTATGAGCACTTTGGAATGTAACACGAAATTCCTGAGGCAGTGATAAACCGGGAATTCTATTGTAGTCTTCAATATTCAATACTTGAATAGTTGCTTTCTTGAACGTATTTCTACCAAACCATAGCGTCATAGCAAAATAATTCTGTCTGTCTGTCAGTACATGAAATACCAGCTTCTTACTCTCCTGAAAAGAAGCTCATTGTTAAGATTTAAACAAATGAACGAATTAAAAGAATGTAAAATTCAAAAGGGAAAAATGTGTATGGAATAGAACATACTTTAGCATGTATAGCAGTAGAATTAATAGCAACAGAAGCTGCTAATATGTTGTTGGACAAGATAACATAATGGTACAATTCTGGGTCTACATATTTCTCTGTCACAGAATCTTCCACATCCAGGGGGGTAGTGTGGAAATACTCAACCGTTAATCTCATAGACAAGCAGTGTAGAGATTTTGGCATGGTCTGAACAGCAAGTTGATAAAGAAAAGCACTTTGCTTAGTATGGAAATTCGCTTCATCCTCCGTCAGATCAACAAGTTGCCTAAATTTCTTGTCCACATTGTTGCAATCTACAGGAACTGATTTGGCTTTAGCTATTGTGGCTTCCATTTTCCACAGCTTATCCTCAACACTGATTGACACAAACAATAAAACAGTTTGTACTTTGTACATCTATTCTCAAAAGAGGCTATTAGAAAACAATCTGATAAAGTAGAGAAGAAATACTGAACAAATATTGCAGGTCACAGCGCCAGCACTACCAAATGCAGCGGTTACAATTCTGCAAATGAGGTCAAAACACGAACAGGTACAAGATTCTTATATAAGCTATTCTGATATAAGCTAATGAGCAATGTGTGTTCCATACTTCCTTTAACATTGTTCTTAGAAGATCAGCATTCACTTTCCCCGTAACAAGATAAACATAACACAGTGAAGGAAATAAACATAACAAGAACCACAAGCAAAACAACTCTAATTCAGGCTGGAAAGTATAGCTCATCTGGTTAAACAGTAGCTAACTCAGAAATCTAGCTTCTTTTTCATTTTCCCCATTATGTTTCCTCAATTTTCCCTTCTTTTGGTCTTCCATTTTGTTTCTTCTCTGCTCTCCGATCCCTTCTTTCCTTTCTTTCTGTTTTTTCTTCTTTCATTTTTCTTGAGGTGTTTGGGAGTGGGGAGGGGGTGTGAGGGGTATGCAGGTAATATTAACAACTTGATTAGGCTGAAAATTTTGAGATAGTTGTGACTCACTGAGGGGGGAAGATCAGCATCTGTAGTACTTTCACTCAACATACGCTCAAAGTCTTGTATGTTTTGCTTCAACTCCCTAGACAATTTCTCATGTACAGGAAGCTTTGCGATGCTCGGGAAGTATGCGCGAGCAACAAATAGCCGATCCTTCATCTTTTTCACCATAAAATCCATCATAGCTTCCTTATATTCACGACGCCAAAGGCAATAGCTCCCCAAATCTCAATTCACATAACATTACCCTGTCATCACCTTTTGCTATCTGACTCACTGCATCAGGACTGCTGATGTTAACACTCTGCCAGAATTCAGAAAAAGTTTTGATAATGGCTCGGTGGCTGCTATCTAATGAGGATGAAATTCTCCCAAAAGAAACACCTTATTAAATAAATATTATTTCCTTTATTTACAAAAATAGTGCAACAGTTTGACCTTCACACTTGTCAACGCACAACTTTGAGTCTTTGACCATCATTACCTATTACTAACATATTAACCTTAATTTTCATATACTGGTAAATAAATATACGATCAATGTTAGTACATGAATAGTACAAAAGTCAAACTGCTGCACTTATTTGTGAAACACAGGAAGTATATCTTTATGAAAAGAAATTACAATTAAAATCTTACAGTTCCTTCTGGAGATGTTTTATGGACATCTTTCTCCAAAGGATTCCCTGCAAAAAAAAAGGATACACAATCTCTTTACGGAAGAATTATGGATTTGGTATAATGACATTGAGATGTTTATGTACCATGGCTTCCTTTTGGCTGCAAATCTTGCATAGGAGCTTTAGTGGTGGATTTGTTTATTCCACTATCAACGGATATTTCCTGATCTTGTTTTTCAATATGCTCCTGACACTCGGAAAGAATATTGTAAGTGACTACATTTAATACTGCCCGCAAAAACAAAGATTTTGAGTCAGCTCGGAGAACAGCAGGAAGACATAAAACGCTTTGGTAGCACTCTCAGATAAAACACAAGAGACTAATTAATAGCACAAATTGGTTGAAGCTAGGATCCCAGCTGAGGCAATAATTTAGAACAACCTATTTTGCGCTTGACAATAAGAAAACATGAGGGCCGAAGGCAGAGATATGAATTTAGATGGAAAATAAAAATGGAAAAATAATCATACATACTAATATATGTTTATCATTTGGTCCAGAAAAAGCAGTTCACAGACTATGTCTTTCAGATAAGTGGAGAAATAAACCAAGTCTATGAACGGCGTTTCTTGGATTTTCTATGTACACTTTCATCATCCAGATAATATAATGGCTTGTTTTGGGAACTAGAACTGCATTTGGGATTCTGGAATTGGCCAAAATCAAGTGTTTGGATCATGAGATTAAGATTTGGAATTGACATAATTCCATGTAGACAAATCCTAAAGGCCCAAAGTGAGAATTTCAAATGTAATCTTTTATTTCAAATCCTAATTCCCTCATTCTCTCTCCTCTCTCTTATTCTTTAATGTTATGCTCTGATTCTTTCCCTCCCTCCTCCCGCAAACTATATTTCTCTCTCCTCTTGCAAGCTATATTTTCTCTCTCCTTCCCCAAGTTCTTTTATCCAATCTGTTCCTCAGCCACCACACCACCACATTGTTCCACCTCTGTCTCTCTTCCCAGGTGATTGATCTATTTCGGCCAAACATGGACATTGCAAATCTGAGAATTTTATTGGTCATATGACAGAATTGGCAGTGGAGGTGGAGGAGAGAAAAGGGAGAGTCCTAGTTAAAAATTCCCAATTTCGGAAGTAAAATTCTACTCACTTTCCAAACAACACAAGAATTTGGAATTATGAGTTTAAAAATTCTTTCGCCAAACAAATGATTTGACATTGAATGTTGGGATTTCAATAACCAAAATTGAAATGAAATCCATTTTCCAAAACACTACCTAAGTTTATTAGAAAAGAATGCAAAAAGGTAAACCACTTCATTGAAATACAAGAGGCAGCTTGAGGTTCTCTTGAAGGCAAACCTAAGTCACCTACCACCCTCAACAACCTCCTCAAGTCTCCAGAGCTTTTGAGCAAATGAAATCTCTCTGATGGAATGGGTACACATGTAAGACGGATAATTTACTCTAAATCTTGTCGTTCTCACAAGACGTTTTCCCTCATCATAAAGTTCATCAAACATCCCCTAAAATATGGTCAGTCTCACCCTACAGCCCATCTTATGCAAATCTGCTCCTGAACAAAAAAAAGTAATAAAGAAAGAGATGCAAGATTTTCTCCCCCTTGGCTACACAAGAAGTAAGTAGGAGCCAGGCAGATATCCTAGAAAACAATATTACAAGGACTCCAAGTCCCTAACTGCAGAAAATCATTTGTGTACCTCCTCAACAACTTTATTTTATTCCCTTTTTCTTGACTTACAGATAAGTTAATTGCATTAGTTCAATTCAAAACCATAGTCCAGCTGAATACATTCACCTTCAGCCCAAACTTACAGTATAAGAAGATAAAAGTAGTAGGCAAAGGCCTGACCAAAATCTGCTTCAAAAACCCCTCCATTCAGCATCATAAGATTGTTAAAACAATCAAATAGCATTACTGAAAATGTCTTTGATACAAAAGGACATAGATGTAAGCAGAAATTGCAACACATTCACCATCCTCTAAAGTAGAAGCAAGAAATTGAAGTATTAAAGAAAATCATAAACAGAAGTATTTGATACAAAGTACAAATAGATGTTAGATTATATTTGGGATTTCAACTCAAGCACTCAAGCAGTAACGAAGATACTTAATTGTGCAATGTATTGTCTGGGAAAGTTGTCCAAAGAGGTTTCCAGAGGTCATTCACATAACATCACAAATCCACATCCATCATTTATGTCAACCGTATTCTTTTTTTTTTTCTTTTCTTGTTCGTACATGCTTTTCTAACATCAAGTGCCATTTTATCTAGATGTAAATCTATTAAATATGTTAACCCAATAACAGCATTGCCTACTCCAAGTGAAGAGAAGTTCAAATATCTACCGAATTACCCACAAAGGGTAGAAAAAAGAAAGATGTATACAGAGAAGTTCAAATAAGAAGTAAGAAGTACAAGATGATGAGTGTTAACCATCAGAGCATTATGCAATGAACCTTAGGAAGCGCGGGGGGTGCCAATCTGTGGATAAGATCTTGGATATGTGTTGTTTGATGATGCTGCAAAAAAAAAAGATAAAAAGAATGGTAAATGATGAGATTTATAGAGAGAGATTAAGAATAGCAAAATGATGAGTTTAAGAAAATAGAGAGAAAAAAAATGGTAGTTGTAGAAGTAGAAAGGGAAAGAGTGAAAGGAAGAGCATAAGAGTGAAAAAGGGGATCTAAAAAGAGAAGCTGAACCGTGGTGGTGTTGGGGTTGTGGGATTGATAACCTCCAAGAGCAACATGATCGTCCTACATTAACAATTAACAATCAACAATCAACAATTAACAAGAGAGTAGTGTGAGTGTATGTGTACAAGTAATAGCATATACTGCATATAGCATGGGAATATGATTCATCAGAAAAGTGTTACCTGGGAGTGGGATGAAGTTTGTTGTTGAGACGGAAAACCTGGATTTGGAACGACAAAAGATTAGATTGGATTGGATTGGATTGGATTGGATTTGGAAACAAAAAAAGGGAAAAAGAAAATAGCAATACCGGATCCGGATCCAGAAGAAGAATAATTATGAAAAGCGTTGTGAAAACCGAGGAGAAAGACGAGAGGGACAAGCATAGAGAGAATGACCAGTCCTAATACTGCAATTACGAACCCTCGCCATCGTCGCTTTGTAGAAACTGCTGCATTCGCACCACCACCTGCAACACCTGCTCCTCCCTTCATTTGCACCACCCACACCCACACCCACTCCCACTCCCACTCCCAACCCCTTTACTGAGATTTCAATCAAACCAAGAACACTTTTCAGACTCCCAACACTCTAGTATAGTGTAGTGTGAATTGGAACTACCAATTACCAATTACCAATTACCAATTAGCAAAATCCCCAGAAATTAGAAATTAGAAACATCACCCAAATTCACCCAAATTTTCTATCACCGCTACTGCCTAGTAGGACTGTAGGAGGAGGAGGAGAAGAAACGAGCAAGGTTTTTTTTATTTATCAACTCTCACATTATAATTATAATTATAATGCTACCTTTTTCTATTTTTCAATTACTTTACGGTTTTTTTTAGTGATATACTGATATGCATACGGGGTCGTTTGGTTCAAGGTATGGAATGGAAAGCGAATGGAAACAAATAGAGGAGAGGAATGGTAACAAAAATCGTTAGCTTTATTAGGTGTTTGGTTTAAGCCATGGAATGGTAACCATTACCACAATATAATGTATTTTGTTACTTGAGGGGGGAAAGCAGAATAAATGGGGGAGTTCATTCATCAAATAAATAATGGTAATGGATTGATGAGGGGTTGAACCAAACAAAAAGAAAGGGAATCGGTAATTGATTCCGTTTCTTGGAGCCCAAAAATCACGAACCAAACGTGTAAGCACTAAAGAGGTTCTCCAATCAGGACTTTATAGATTACAACAAAGTTCAGAAATTATCATAGTTTTACTCCAAATTATCTACATAGATCCCTCAACGACTTAACTTTTTTTTTTTTTTTACAAGCAACGACTTAGCTTTTATTTATGCTCATTAATCAAAATCTCTTCTATTTTCATATCAACTCTTTTTCCTATTAAGATGAGAATGAATCTAATATCCTAAATGATGCTCCTTTTTAATTCGAGATATATCCAACTGTATTTCTATCTTCCTCTACAATGGGCTTTGTATGAGAGATTTTGAATAGAAAGCAAGACAATGACAATCGATAGATCCGTTCTATTCTATTGGATATACATGCAAAATGGTTAGAAAGAATTTGGAAGGAAATCATAATCCAATTCTTCCCTTCCCTATCCTTGTCATGTTCCCTCCACCATTGACATCCAAACACACCATTAAGCAATATGTACACATGATAAACAATGACATGTAATATACCCGGCCCATGCATGAGAATTTTGTATTATAATCAAAATTTGGGGCGCATTTGCTTGGTACAACAATCACAATTCACAATTCACAAACTACTCCACAAATCTCATTCAAGTTTGATTATAGCCTCATCGCATTTGCACTCTCCTACAGCTAAAATTGATCCATAGCGTAATAAGAAGATCAAGTAATCTCTCCAATAACACAAGTATTGCCTTAAGAATGGCATGAAGAAAAATTGTTATGCGGATGTATAAATCAGTGACTAGGGATCCTCTCGCATATCTGACCTCCGCCTTGCCTGCTGTGCAAGTCTTGCATCTCTTTCTCTCTCAAATTCCCGATAGTCTGTCCTATTCAGGAATGAGACCTTGTCTAGATATTGATTTGAACTCTTCTTGTAAATATCTAATTCCTCCTCATAGTCCTTATTTTCTTCTTTAAATTCTCCCCAGTCCTTTTTGGTCTTGTCAAGAAGACTGAGCTTTGGTTTCTTCTTAATTTGTTCAAGAACAGCATCCACTGCAGATGATGGTGCTGCATGTGACTTGGCCCTTTCAGCTGCCTCTTTTGAGCTGGGGTCAACCAGCTTCTTCACTTCAATCTCTTCACCAGCAAAGTCACGAACCTCCGTAACCTGTAGCAGAAAAACAAGTTCACAACTCAACTCAAGAATCCTTACCTTCTAATTAACTCTTTTTCACACAGATTTCGAAAAATAAAGCAGTTAAGAGCTTGATTCCAAACTTTGTAGTTTGTAATCTAGGGATTCCCACATTAACATTTAATAGTAAAAATGATGACACACATAGGACGTGATTATTAATAACCTCAATCTTTCCCCTGTTTAATGCAGAGACAGCATCTCTGGCTGCTGCCAGAGCAGCAGCAGCAGCAGCAAGCTTCTTGGCCTCATCACTGGTTCCGTTTTGTGCAGTAGTGGTGCTCTTCCCTTCCAAGGATGCCCCATTGGCTTCTGTTTTCTTTGATCCCAAGCCCAAGAATGACATCCAATTCTGCAAAGAGAAATAAAGTGATTAGTATTCAAGCATCGTTACTCCCCAAATGCTTCAAGAGCAGCAGTTTTAGTCATACATTGGAAATTTTGTCTGTCTGCGGGGTTTTATTTGCAGTTGAACTGCATTTGTTTACAATGGAGTTGAGTGTCTTGGTAGATACTCCTTTATTCATCTGCTGCCACACAGAATCCACCCGGGCTTTGATTTCTAGCAAAATGACACAGGCTCTTTAAGAAACCCCCCGTAAAAAAGAAACAGATCTAATGCAGTACAGGCATGTGGTCTTACCATGTTCTTCAGACTGAGCTTGTGAAGCAGGAGCAGAAGAAGTTTCCTTTTTCGATTCAATTGGAATTACATCCATTTCCTGCATAACCTGAAAGTTATCATCAACCTCAACTGCAGCAATGATTGTTCAAATCATAACCCTAATGCAAGCAGCAGATTGTGCACACAACACTACAAAAAAGTTTGATATTCGATTGATGCAATTCTAGAATCAACCAATCTTATTCATTGATAGCAGCTGTGGCAGAGAAAACAGCCACATCCACTTTAAATCATCAACACCCTCCTTGAAGACCAAAAAGAAGAAAACACACTAAAATAAAAGTAGCCACTTAGACAAGGTACAATAATGATTTAAAGAAGGGAGTAGAAAAACTAAGGACAATGAAGACCAACAGACAGCAGCCAATATGCAACCACATTACTTAACGATCAATGAGTTGCTGATTATTGGCTGTAGAATCCAGACACAAAAAATACCACATTCCTAAATCCTAATTCTGCAATCGAAATGGCTCAGCAAAGATTTTCTCTACAGACAAGAAAACTGCAATATGGCCACACGAGATAGAAATTGAGAGGTTAGCCATCACCTCATCTTGCATGACTCAAATTGCGCAAGACAAAAGGAAAAGTCTCCAGGATAGTAACACTGGCTTGAAGCCCTAAAACTTTTATTTGCAATTCATGCTGTGATCAAATATTATGTCGAAAAAGTTGCCTTCCTCTTTCTTAATCTCTCTCCCTACCCATGTGACCTCCTCTGATAATGCATACTTTTTTGGAAAAATTGTCGAGATAAATCCCAAGTTTGGGGTGCTTCCCATATTAATCCCAACTTTGATTTATCCATGAATAATCCCAAATTTGGGGGTAATCTTCCCAAATTGGTCCCTCTGACCTACACAACTATTTTCCATTGTTCTTCCTCTTGCTCTCTCCTCAAAATCATCAAGCTCTAATTCTCTCTCCTTTATTATCAGGTATAATCCTGTTTACTCCTCCCTCCTCGGGCTTCTTTTTCTCTCATCCAAGAGTCAATATTTCCCTTCTATCTCTCACTTTTCTTCAATCCATTCAAAATCTCAGATTCTTCCTACTTTTGTTTCTCTCCCCTCACGCCTTGCCCTTCTCCCACTATCTCTTTTACTAATAAGTCTTTGTTCATAACAAGGGAGGGTCTTTCGTCAATCGTCATTATCCAAACTATTGTTCGTCTTCTCAAAATAATTCAAACTATGTTTTAAGTTTTAACTCAGATTAATCCCAACTATAACTCAGTCTTCCAAAATTAGTCCAATGTTACATGTTACTTTGATCATTTATTTTTACTTTTTTGAAAATAAAACCACATCATCCATAAGGCCCTAACACACCCTCTCCTCCCTCTCTCCCAAGTCCCACCCTCTTCTCTCCATCTCATTTGCTGATAAAAGTTTAAAGGCAATCAATCAATAAATAATTCATTCTGGACAAAAATCTGAAAATTATCTATGGATTTTAAGTATTCAAACAACTCGGACTATACAAATTAATACCAAGTTTTTTTTAAAAAAAACACAAAATTAAAGCAGAATCAATCAAAAAGAAGGAAAATGTTCAACAATATCAACATAATTCAGGACATCATTTGTAGTCTTTACAAATCCAAACAAAGAAAACCGAAAAAAGTATATAATGTTTGGAGAACTTAAATCGAAATCACACAAACATCATTTAAAATAGAAAGGAGAGAGAAACCTGAGATGGCGGAAGAAGATGAGCAAGGGCCACACTAAGCCACTTCACGAGTATTTACTCCACAACCAAAAAAAACTTTGCTTCTCTCTCCTATGCCGCCGAGTCGAACTAGTCGTCGACTCTCGATATCTTCCTCTTTACTTCCCTGTTTAATCTTTTCTTTTTCTTTTTTTTTATAAGACCTGTTTAATCTTTTCGATACAGGTTAATGATTTTATGAACAAGCTTTCATGCTTTTTTTATATTTTTTCTTATTTTAATTTCTTATCAAGAGAGAGAGAGTTGTAATAGCCAATACTTATGTGCCACATCAGTACCGTAACGGGAAGCAACAGTTAAAAGTTAG